>WYDF02077113.1:0-24593 GCA_009867245.2 Adranes taylori | reverse complement strand
CTAGATGGAAAAATTTACGGGAGGCCTATGTCCAACAGTGGACGCATATGGCTGTATGATGATGATGATGATGATGAATCATTTAAAAATCATCTTAGCTTTACGAAATACCCAATTAGCTTTAAAAAGCCATGTCAAGGTAGACGAATCCATTTTTGGCATAGCTGGTAGCGTTCATCAGTAACCTCTACTTTCAATAGTATCATTGTCATTAGTTAATGAAAACAAGCGCCTCTGCCTTACCATCTATGTCAGATGGTAAAGTAGTCAGAGTCGTTGGTTTTAATTAACTGATGACAACGATAGCAGATGGTATTGATGAAGGCGACCACCTATGCCAGAAATGTAGCCATCTGCCCTGACAAGCTAATTGGATGTTTCATAAAGTGAAATGCAGCATTTGAACTGATAATTATTTAGTTCTTAAAGTAATACTATCATAATACATTATTTTATTTATTTTTTATTTATCATTTATTAAAAACATGTAATTTACAATTTTTAGTAACTTACAGGTTTTTTTAATTAATGCTCACCATCATTAGAGTCGTACAAATATATTATCTTGTGCCAGCCATAATATCTCACTGTATCGATGATTGCTTGATGATATTCAGGACGCATTGAAATTGCAAAATCTAGAAAACCTGATGAAGGTGCGAGTACCTTTAAAAACAAATATGAAAAATAAGACAAGCAATAATGTAATATAATAAACTATATAATAGAATAAATTAGGAAATGAATATTTCTTATTACTTGTGTCGCGAATAAATGTTTAACCCGTCCAGGACTCGAACCCAGACCTCTCGGATAAGTGCCCGTCAGCTCAATTGGAAGAGCAATCGACCGGCAATCGAGAGTTCCGGGTTCGAGTCCCGGACGGGGTAAACAATTTTTCGAGGCGCATGTAATAAGATATATTAATTTCATAATTTATTCTATTAATAATGGAGGTTTAACCACGAAACATCAAATATTCAAATAATAAATTATAATAATGTTTACAATATACAAGCTTAAACTGATGATATACATACAAAAGGCTGTATTTGGCGTTCTTTGACTTGAAGTCTGCATTTGATAGACTGGAAAGAAAAAGATTATGGATGAGAATGAAGGAGGTTGGAATATCTGAGGGATTGTATGAAAGTATAAATGGATTGTATGAGAGAAACAGAGTAAGAGCGAGAGTGGGAGGGAGTGTATTAGAATGGTTCAGAGTTGAAAGGGGAGTTAGACAAGGAAGTCCACTAAGCACAAGCTTATTTAATATATGTATATATATCGGATTTGGAGGGAGTTTTAAAGAATGGGCAATCGGGAATGGTGCTGTTGGGTAGAGAAAAGGTCTGGTCGCTAAGTTATGCGGATGATAGAGAAGAGACGATTATAGAGAAGATATGAATGAGATAATAGAGAGAGTGAATAGATGTATGAGTAAACGAGGGTTGGGTATAAATGCGGAGAAGACGAAAGTGATCGTATGCAAAAGAGGGGGGAGAGATATTAAAAATGATGTGTTCAAGATGAATGGAACTGTAATTGAGTATATGAAAGAGTTTAAGTATTTAGGATATATGATGAGTCGGATGTGTAGTGAAAGTACACATGTGAAGATGATGAAAGCAGGAATAACGGCAGATAGATTAGGGAACGTGTGGAAGAATAAATTTGGAGACTCGGTTTAAATTAGGTTGAGAATTTTAGCAGTATGTGTGGAGATTATTATATTGTATGGAGCAGAAGTGTGGGTGGCAAAGGAGAGAGAGAGGTGATAGAAAGGATGACAATGAAATATATGAAAAGGATTTTGGGAGTACAGAAGTCAACTCCCAGTGAGATTATGTTGCAGGAAGTTAACTTGAATAAGTGCTGGATAAAAGGGATAAAGAAGATGATCAAGTAAAATAGAAAGGTGATGGCAGGGGAGATGGAAAGAATTGTGGGGAAGGTATATATGCTGTGGAGGATGTGAAAAGGGAGTGACAGGGAATAGGTGGGTGAGGGATCGAAAGGAAATGTATGAGAGATTTGGATGGTCGATGATAGAATGTTGTGATTGGATAATGGAAGGCTAGGGGTGTGAAGTGGGAGTGGAGAGAACGATGAAGGATGTGGAGATGCAAGAATGGGGAGAAAATATAAGGGTAAGCTGATATAATACCAATATGGAAATAATAAGCCGATCTAATAAGGAAATAGAAGTAGTAGAAACGAGGCCGGACTACTTGGGGACAAATACGAGTATGAAAGAGAAGAGAATGATTGCAAATTTAGGTGTAGGAGTATGGAACGAGGGAATCTATTTTGGATGTACGAGAATGAAAGATGTGTAGAGTGTATGCTGAAAGAGAGGAAACATGGGATCATTGGGTGAATGATTGTAAAATGTTTGGTTGAGCGGAGGAACAAAGGGAGGATGCAAGAAATTGGAGCGTCTGTGTGGAGCAGGGGGGAAAAATACTGTTAGACGACGGAAGGTTCTATGGTTTAAAAATTATGGCAGTTGTGTTAGCACATGCGCATTCCTTCGCACAGCAGTAGATGAAGTAAACTTGGAAATCTTTGTCGCCAGCTTTCTAGAAGGATATGAATCTACAGATACACATTCAATTTGCAATGAGGCAAGGGCGTATACTTTCGCCACCAATTATTAACCTTTGATTTCTCGTATGGAATTGGAATAAGCACAAGCCCAATTGGAAATAGCATTGTATTCAGTTTTTTGCTGGTACAGAAGTTTCAATATCTTTTAGGGCGTACATCAAGAATAATTTGAACTGGTACAAAAGTATACTTTGAGTGCATAATATTAATGTATACTAGAAGATGGGAATATTGAAATATCATGCTTTCTTATCATTGGGCGTGTAAGTATTAATTGTGGCAGAAGCTATCATTTTGGCTTCTGATGAGAAATATTAAATACAGAAAACTTTAGTACTTTGGTACTAGTAGGGAATCCTGAAAACGTGCAGCTTTTAAGACCTGATTATACAGGGGAAAATATTAGGTAGTAGACACCGAGCAATTATTTATGTTGTGAAAATATAAATGTTTTAATAGAGTAGTTATTTTAAGATGTAATAACTTAATGATGACAATTAGATAAGTTAGTCCAATTTCAGACACCTGTAAATGACATGTGTAATCACAAATAGCTTAAAAAAGTCTGGCTGGAGTAGATACGTATTTCAAGTATTAGGGTAACTATGACCGGTACTCCCTTTTAGTAGTCATTGAAAGTCTTCGACCTAACAACTACATCACGCCCGAATATTTTCCGCAATATCACCAGAGTTGTTGCGGCATATAGTATTGGGCACTAACATAGTATTTGGGAATATAGTATTACTGCAGGGGAAAGAAAAGTACCTTGAAGTCATGTTTGATTCCAAACTCACATGGAACCTGTAAATTGATAGACTAATAAACAGAGCGGTTATAACCTTTGCAGTTATAAGACGTATATACGAGAAAGCATGGGGGCTGAAGTCCTGCTTGGTACACTGGCTCTACAAGTCGGTTATTAAGCTAACCATGAATTACGGAGCACTGGTGTGGTGGAAATTGACACTCCAGACTCAGACAAGGCAGAAACTGTCCTCTATGCCTTGCTATAACAGGAGCTATGAAAACGACTCCTACGGCGGCGCTTGTGGTGCTGCTGGATCTTTCGCCACTAGAATTGATCATACAAGAGGAGGCGAAAGCTGCACCCGATCGGATAAAAACTAAGAGGCCGACTTTGGCAAAGAAAATAGACACTAAATTTATAGGGGATGAAATACTTGAAATTAAATCGAACTGTATATCTCCAGTCTACAATATACTAAGAAACTATGAGGTCATCATAAACTTAGGTTTGTGGAGAGTAAACCATTCCTATCTTTCCGGAATTTGCTCTAGTCTGGTACCCAGACGATTCAAGGGTTTCTGGAAATATGGGGAGCAGGATTATATGAAGAACGGCCGACATACAGAATGTCCTGTTTTTGAGACAGATTTGCAACAGTATTTCAAGTCGAGGAGCAGGGGGGAAAAGAATTTAAGATAATAGAGGGGATAGGGGAGGAAATATATAGAAAGAAAAATGTGGAAAGAAAGGACAAGGGAGAAGAATGATGCACATATCATTTCGTTCCACATCATTTCGTGCTACATATGATGTCACCAAATTTATAATAGTTTATTATTTTTTTCTTTGATTTGCGGTTCGATATATTTTGTATTTTGGATTTTGTATATGACTTTTTGTGTGTTGATAATATTTTTTGATGCCAATAAAGGTTTTTTTATTTATTTACTACAAAAATACAGTGATAGATAAAGTTGAATTAAATCTTAGTTGGGTTGATTTTTGCTAAATCTAAGAATCATGTTCCTCGTAGTTGTAATATAAATTACTTGTTGATTCCATGATTAAATATAAGAACACAAGCAGACCTAAATAATATACGCCTTTTTAACAATGGAAACAATTAAGTTTGGCAGCTATATTCCTCACAAAACATTTATGTTTACGATCTAACAATATGAAAAGATATACAAAAATATGACAAATATTTATAAAGAAAACTTACTAGATAAATGAGAGGTTTACAAACTATGAGAAGCTTTTATAACTATACTGTGCTACTTGGTTTTTACCATTTCTATACAATTATAATTTGATAAGACTGTTTGTATATAGAATAAAATGGTATTCCCACAATTCTAGGTACATTCGAATAAATGAAGTTTTTATATATCTACTATAATCGAATTCAGGTGGAAAAAGGCTTGATTCTTTTACACATTTCAGAAATAGGCGATTGTCCTCAAAATCTTCTTCAGGTTTATTGTTGATTTGTTTACTGCCGGATTTCGTACACAATACAAGAAAGCAACTGATGATAGTTTTCGGTTGTACTTTTCTCCATGCAGATCGGTCCAATTCAAGGCATTGATAACGTTAATAGCCTTATGTTAAAAGACTAGTGTATTAACATTAATGGACAACGCTAATAGATTTGTAGGATATATGGAAGGGTCGAGCAAATATCAGAGCACTGGGTGAATGCATATACGGGTATGAATTGGAGCCAGGAAGAAAGGTGTTTGGCGCTTAATTTAAGAGTGTGTTGAGAGGAGAAATAAAAGATGTAGGGAAAATGGAAAGAATTATGGAGGAGAAAAAGAAGAGGGACGGAAACTATGGGCAAGGAGTAAATTAAAGAGGAAATTCCTTATTTCTGGTGGAGAAACTCCAGGAGTTAAGAGGTGTTTTTTAATTGTAGCTAATTTTAATTTTGTATATGAATTACATTGTTATTATTTTGAATTGTTGTTACTTTATGTGTGTAGTAGCTTTTAATACATTTTCTAATCCCTTGATTCAGGGACTGGGATAAAATCTGACTAGTATTCAGGGACTGAAGTGGGACTAGATTTTTTTCTGTAGTAAAAATGTCATCTTAACATTACTTAATTCAATGTTTGGATGAGAAACAGCATTGTCTAGGAACGAAAGTACTTTCGATTTTGTCTCTGCATTTTTCTATCAAATTTTTTTAGCCATTTATAAGCTTTTGAAACAAGAAGAGATTTTATTTTTCCGCTTACCAGTTGCAATTATTTGTCGCCAATAATATTGGTGTAAAAGAGAATTGTAAGTTTCTCTTTGGAAACCTTACTTCCAGTTTATGTTTCTCATTAAACTGCATACGTTTTGTTGGATACTGCTCAAAAAAATCCTGGCTCAGCTGCGTCGAAAATAATATCTCTCGCGGAGAACCCTTCCATTATAGTGAGCAGTTTTTTCTTCCAGTAAGAAACCACTAATTTTCTTGACCTGTTTCACCACAAATGCATTTGAAGGAAATATTGTACCGCTTACAAAACTTTTTGAGCCACTCGGCTAGAAGCCTTCATATCAAAACTTAATTCCGGTGCAATTTAATTCACTTTCTACATTAATTTTACCAGAAACAAGAATGTTTTTAGAACGCACCTTACTTACTTCTTTAGAATATAATGAAAAGTGTATTTTGAAATTTTATCGATGTCTCAAATTGTCCACCCTAAAAAATCAGATATTGTCAATTTCACATTGTCTTCTTTACGTTGTACGTTTCGATAAGGGTCAGTTATCAAACAATTTCAATACAAACACAAAACACAATGCCAAATTAATGCTAACAAAAGCAAATATTAAACGTCAAAATAAGAATTCGTGGACGTGATCGTCACCCCATCTTTCATATACCGGAAATCCTACGTTTCGTTACATTTTGCATAAAATGAAAGTTGGACCTTTCAGTTTTGTCTGTCACGTTTTAAGTCATCTATTAAATTCAATTAGCACAATATTGTTTAGGGTAAACTGATTATCTACATTAATCTAACCTATAAATTGTCTACCCATGAATACCCCGGTCCCCATATTTGCCCCTATTTTAAACAACTCTCTTTTCGGTTAATTTCTAAAATAGCACGCCAGACTGCCTTGGTCATATGAAATTGTCCGCTTTGGCGCGCTCGGCTGCCGTTTTTAACTTTCATAGGAACCAAGATATTTTATGTAGTGTAATAGCCGGTCTCAAGTAAATCGATTGCAAAGTTTACAAAACAAGAAACACCCTGTATATATGTTAGTTTGTAATGTTAGAAAATGATTCAAATTACTGATTCAATGACTGATGAAAGCAATGGGTCAAGCAACGGGTTTTGATAATTACTATTTAATTTCTAATCATGTTGTGTTTGTCTGTTCAAATCCCCTAAACAGAATGATTTAAAGTCAGAGCACGTCCTAACTTAACGTTTGCTCTTTTTATCCCAGTACGATTGGTATCCAGTTAGGGTTCACGAAAATGAGCCTACGCTCGAAAGTCGAGTCACAGGAACATGCAAAAGCAACCACAGTCCGTTCTACGATTAGTAAAACCTATTGAAGGCACTAACCGAAATATTACTTCCGATAACTAGTTTCCTTCCTCCGAAGTTATATAGCAATTAAAAAACCGGAGACTTTCTTACAATGGAACAATGAAGAAAGCTAGAAAAACGTATTCCCACGAACTTTTTACCAAAAACTAGCAGAAATTTGGTATAGAGGGAACGTTATTTGGTTTTACAAAAGCAATGACACGTTTCGTACGTCAAAAAAAATAGAGCGGTTATTTTCAACTCTTCCATGCACAATTCAAGATCATTTGGCGATTACTCAAATAAGCCGGAGATTATAATGTACTATAATTTTACGAAGGGCGGAGTGGATGCTCTTGAAGAAAGATCTGTTGAGCATTCTAAAAGCCGCCTGACCAGCAGGTGGTTCATGGTGGTATCTTTTCGCATCTTAGGCTGCATTTAGAAAGCAGGCCTACTAATACGAAGATTCCTAGAGAACTGCGGTTTTCTATACCGAGGATTTTACACCTTCCCGAAGAATGACTGGAACTAGTTGGCACGGAGAAACTTAAAAAAAGGAAAAAACATATTACACATGTCCCTCAAGATTAAAAAAATTTCCACTTATGTTACATGTGTACTAAGCCAATTTGTGTGGAATGTTCAACAAAGCTACGTATAAACTGCATGTGCAATTTGTGACATTCTTGGGCTATGTGATTTTTATGTAGATAAAGTTTTTTGTTTGATATTGTAAGCTTCTATCTTACTCGTAAGGAAAAGACAGCACATTTTGTTTTAGGGTTATTACTAGCTAAAACCGGCCACGCTCCGCTGTGACTCAGTCTGATATGAAATGAACCTGAGTCTGATATCGTATAGCCGCGGCTTTGTCGCAGCCAGCGACATGGCCCAATTGCCACGACCAGCGATGTGCCTAACAAAATTTCAAGAATATGTGTTCTCGTATTCCTGTACTCCCGTGTTCCCGTATTCGCGTGTTCCAGTATTCTCGTATTCCTGTATTCCCGTGTTCCCGTATTCTCGTGTTCCCTTATTCTCTTATTCCCGTATTACCGTGTTCCCGTATCACAACCACGGCTTTGCTGGCTCAGCACAGTAGTTAAAGTTTAAGGAATAATTAGAAATGGTGCAGTTTTTGGGATTTACCCAGAACATTCGTATTTTCGATTTATATTATTAAAATTACTCGTACATACCTTTTCTGGAAACCAAGGCGTTACGAACGGCATTTGAAATGTATTACAATAAGAATGTAGAGTATCAAAGGAATCCGGTGAGACAGCACCCAACATCGAATAAACGCCTCTGGAGAATTGATTACAAACTAAAACAAAATGATAACTTTTTATCCTTTTTAATGATATTGTGTGATAGATAACTTTTTAGTGATAAAACACGCTTTAGTGATTTTCTGAACATAATTTACAAAAATTGCAACTTTCGGTTATTTAGAGACGATATCACTCGACACCCGTCTCCTTTTCCATCAATTCTCCTATATTTCCTCTACATTTTTTTCCATAAGTCCCCCTCCCCCTTTGTACTATTAGTCTCCTCAATGACTTCCAATACTATTAAACTTCAAGCACTTTAATACTAAATATACTTTGTATATACCTAAAATCATCAGATTATCATTATTTAAATATTGCATACTTTTAGTTATCCGTGTCCACCGTTTTGAGTAAAAAATACTATTGATAAAAAGGACATTTCTACATTAGTGAACTTTAGTACTCTGTATAGAGTTGGCGAAGGGGTCCTTAGGATTTAAATTTTAACATCCTTTATAAAATCAAAATCAATTAGCTTTAAACAAACAATGACGGACTTGGAAAAATCATGACAATGGAAAACAATCGGAATTATTATTCAAAAATTTATTCAAGAATTATATTGAATTTTCTAAAAGTAAGGACTTTAGTTTATATTCAAAACTATTCTTGTTGTTCAAGCACTTTATATTCGTTGATAGTTTATTATATGTATAAACATATAGCTGGGCGCAAATGACGAAGGTATGCCGAAAATATTTTATGTATATATTTGTTGCGTTTCCTGTTAAATATGTATGATTTTGGATATTTGTCTGAAATTTCTGTTTAGTTTCGCATATGTACTCGTATAATGCTAACTTCTAAATATTTGTGCTATAAACATTTAAACTTCCTTTTCGTTTAATAAATTATATAAGCGATATATTTCTCGACATTGTACCTGAAATATAGTTCTAAGTGTTCTTTTTTACAATATTAATATTACTTTATATATTCCTTTAAACATAATTCTAGAATTACAAAAATGACGGTCTGTAGGCTTGAGCTCTTCAGTCAGTCGGCACGAAGAGGATTAACCACGAAACATGAAATATTCAATTAAACATGTGACCGCCAGTAAAGCGGAAAAGAAATTAATGAAAACGTCCAGGAGACTCCATCTACCCTATGACTACTGAATTGATGGACCGTAGCAAACAGATGGCCAAAAGTAATCCTGATATATAAGTTGCCTATCTTAGTAAATACGGAAAACAAATGCATATTAAAAATTATTTGTTTCTTCAAATAAATGCCCCATTAGCTCAATTGGAACAGCACTCCACCGGCAATCAGAGGTCTAGGTTCGAGTCCCGGACGGGGTAAACATATTTTCGAGTCAAAAGTAATAAGAAATATTAATTTCATAACTTATGCTATTAAATATTGCCAGCGTGGGGTTTAACCACGAAACATAAAATATTCAACCAATTTATAATGTCACAACTTTTCAGCATATAAAGCATTTTAAAATTTCTCTGCATAAAACATGATTTCAAGGAACAGGCATACTAATTAGGGCAGTACAAAGCTATGTATAATTATGAATAATACGTAGGAGTAGTATGGCAGGACACATGTGAGACTTGGTCGGCGGTTGGAGTACTTTTTCTGTCCTAGACTGACTTTTACTTTATAAAGAAACGTCTTTCCCCACTGCGCACGTCACCCTGTTGATAAGTACATACCACTATTATAAAATTACCATTACTTACTTAATTTTGATAACTTATATGCGTCCGCGGTATTGATGACGTCTACATAGGCTTCAAGCTCGAATCTACGTGACGTCACGTTATGATTAATATTTACCATAGCAAATTTGAATGCGGTTTGTACATCATCTGTACCTTGTTCAAATATAGCACCTGAAAAGAAAATAAACGATTTGTTATATTACATATAATTTTTTACTTCTTTATTTTATTTCATTAATAATACTTCCATTAGATCTAATAACAAACCTTTTTAAGAAACAAGATGTTATCATTAAATTAGGAGTACATATCTGGCCTCAAAATGTTGTGTCATAAAAATATAATTAAAAATTTACGAAAAGTGTTAAAATGCTGGATAAAGTTTTTGGCAAACAAACTATTGCAACGTCAAAGAATTAAAAATATTTAATCGACATCCTCATCATCTTCAACAAAAAAACTAACGTTTCGACAGTTTATCCTAAACAGCATTAACATCAATAAATCTGAACATTGACAAGCTAAAACAATTCTTAAATTGTTATGTGAAGATGTACAATCTTCCCATCATGATAACTTATCTCACACTGAGACACAAGTCACATGTTGAAATACGTAAAATGTAAATCACATTTTAATTCACAAGTAAATCACATTTTAATTTTCACTCCGGGTTTCGCCATTGTTAATAAGTGAACGATCTCCACACTCAGAGGACGCTACCTGTGACCGAAAAATACTTCGAAAAATTCACAGGTTACACTTGCAATTTCCAAGTGCGCTACTATATGAACACTGCCCTGCTGAGCCTATGACAGATTATCTAAAATCTCTACAGTCTAAATATCACACTCAACGTGATGCAAAAAACAACCTAATCGCCTACCAAAATCATCGTTCTGATTGGAAAGCCAGTCACCACCGTAACAAACTGCCACGCAGCCCCTTCCCACATCCGCCAGCTCGAATTATTCAAACCATGCAGGAACCTCCTGAAGATCTCCAAGATATCCTTGAATTAATCCTACTGTTTTAAGATGATTCCTACGCCTATATTATAAAAATAAAACAAGAAGACAAAAAAAATTAAAAAATAATAAAAATAAAACAAAGCCAGCCGAGCCAGCATACACCGGTGTATACGTATGGTAAGAGTAATTCTTATACCGCTTATATATCATGCGGTATTAGATATACCGTTCATTGCTATTGATTGCATATATTTTGAATGATTTATATTTCCTTTTAACATTCCATTTCCTTTTCACTTAATGAACATACTACTGACTTATACAAGAGTTGGTATTGAGTGCTGGGTAACAATAGTGTCTATGTACACAAGGGCGCTATTGCGCTGAGTTTCCGTCGCTACGTATAAATCCTTTAAAGTATGTCAAACGCTGACCTTTGTTCACAGCGGTGAGTTGTTGATACTTCGGTGAAGTGACACCTGTGGTGTTCTTTCACAATGATGTTCCTGCAACCGGTAATGATTCCTTATTAGCTAGAGTACACCCAACGCTAATTTAGTTTTGGCTACTCATGTGACATTAAGACTTAAGTTCAAGAGAGTATTATTGTAACTAGTAGCGACCTCCTAATATATCTGTCCTGTTAAGTTATCCATATCGAGCATTAAAATTTATCCACCCTTCTGTATTTGTGAATGATTTATAATCCGCCGTTAGTAGCAAATTCCGAGTGTTCCTAACCTAGCCGTGATCCATACCGTTTATTGAGAGACATCCGTCATTCCGTGATAATATACCTATAGAATCACCCATACTGTTTGCTTGAGTATGATTGATTGTTTGTATATGCTTCAGTTAGTTCCATGCTTGTCAAATTTTCACCGTTTCGCTATTTTATCACCGCATTTTTAATAGTAATATACTAGCCCCGCTAAACACATTTGCACCGCTTTTTGATCCTTATTATTGCAATTGCTCCGTCTTATTAAAACCGCTTGATTTTAGTGTCTTATTTACTATATTTTATGATATCCGCCATAGAAGCTAAAATGATTTAAAGTTTATTTTTTGATTGATGATATTTTTATTTGTATATTAAGATTTCCTTTTCTTTGTTTATATTAGAATAATAATACACGGTTTTGTTACTACACGGTAAGTTTATTACAGCTTCCCCGTAAGAACTAGAACACTTGGTTTACTAACAACTCAGTTTACTAACAACTCAGTTTACATGAGCCCTCAGTAAGCCACTGAGGACCGAAGGAACATCACTATCAGTTCCAGAGTGCGGTCTCACTTTAAACTGACCTGGCGCCAGAGCAATCTGTTTCCAAAGAACATTTCATTTTGATACTGTAATTATTATTAAGATATTTGTTTGCGTCATTACGCGTCATTACGATAACGCCAGCAGTGTGCGTTACAATATAGAATCTATTGAAGGTGATCCGTTTGATTCAGACTATGAAAATAATTCAGACCAAAGTCATTTCTGAAAAAGGCGAAGATAATTCTAACAATTAAGCAGAAATTAGTCCAAAAAAAGAAAAGGAAAACAGAAATGATACTAATGCAAATAAAAATTTAGTAAATCCAAATATCTTTGGACAAATGTACCTCACAATTTACTGTTTTTCCTGAACGAGAATGTACGATCCATGAAAATATAACAAGTACATCTACAAGGTTGCACGTGTTCAAACAACTGTTTCTCGCAGTTTTTTGCTCACTATAGGATAAAATATAAACAAATGTGATAGAGAATAAACTTTTGAGAATTTTCGACTTTTGAGAAAAAAAAATAAAGTGAAAAAACAACTAATGCACGTAAAATATCTAGGTTTTTTGCTATATATTTCAATATGCGTTTTAACAACTTACAACAAAAATTGAGGCAGTAAGGGAGTACTGGTAATGTCAAAGAAGTATGGGCGTTTCTGTTTCTCATTTTAAAATTGTAATAAAATGATCGAGATAAACCTGCCGATACTAAGAAGGCATATTATGTAGACCTAATGATTGAATGTCTAAAGTGGCATTAAAAAAGCAGACGAGACAAATGTCGTCAGTAAATTGCTGAAAGCATGACTCGCTTCAAAAATGATCCAGTCTGCGTATATTTATGACATAAACATATATTCTGCGGCAGAAACAGTAGAGCAAGAAGGAATATTGGAAGAAAGAATTATTTTAAAGTTATCCGAAACAATACAAGAACCAGATGCAGTTTTATATTTCAATAGATTTTTTAGTTCTATCAAGTTATTCCAAGATATAAAATTCTGTAACAAAAGCAATGCGCTATTCATAAAAAGGTAAAATACGAAAGAAGTGTTGGTGTTCAATAATTGTTATAATGAGGACACCGTACTTGTAAAGCGAAAGTACAGGAATGGGGAAAAGTAGATGTGCCTGCCCAAAAGCAATTGCTTTTATATGGGTGCAGTAGATCTTACTGATCCAGTATCTACTATATATGATATGGAAATAAATTCTTGTAAATGGCAGAAGAAAATTATTTACGGAATGCTATTAGTATCAGCCGTCGACAATTATATACAAGGAAAGAAGTAGATAAGAGGAAGCCTTTATTGATGTTTTGGCCTAATTGGATGACGCTCTTTGGGTAAATCTACTAAAATGCAGTACGAGTACACCATTGTGCGATAATAGTTTTACATCTAGTTTATAAACAGTTTTGTATTACTTATGTATAAAGAAGTGGAAAACAGCCTCTGCTTTAGAACCTGAAACTAAAGTGGAACGTCCACCTGTCTGACATTTGTAGCACTTGTTTTTTATTTAATGCTTTTTAAAAAAAAAATCGTAGGATTGTTTCACGACATTTTCATTAGGTTTTCATAAAATTCCCGTGACAATTTCATACTATAACAGCAGAACAAATATAATTTGGCGAGCGGTGGGGATGGTACGCGCATTAAGCTCCACCAAGATTCATTCTGACAAACAATCCACTGCGTACGATGAAAGAGGTTTAAGTTTTAAACAAACGCATACTAGATAATTATAAAACTTTGCAACATGCTTCTCTTAGAAAAACGATTTTAATATTAAAACTCCATAAATTTGTTTAAATATTATTGAAAAAGAATTTGAAAATTAGTTACGTAATGGAACAAGTAACAAAATTAATCAAACGCTCAGTAGCAAAATTTATGTCTACTGTGTATTTGTGATTCTTGAGTAAATATATTGAACAAGGGACGAAAAGTATTGCATTTTAAATAAAATAAATCCAAATGTATATATTGTTGAGAATAATAATTTTTAACATTCGTTTTTTTAAAGAAACGCAGTAGATTTTGTACATTAATTAAATAAACCCACCTTTCATTTTCTTTGTAATATAATAGAATAGACACTAATATAGATTCATATTGTTACTGTTAATATATTATATTGAATCTACTATGCATTGACGCAAAGAATAAATATAGCATTTACGTATTTTTGGACAGTGAAATTTATTATTCCAACCTTAATGGCGACGAGGATGGAGATTTGCTCAAATAGCAATGAAAAAGTTAAAGTTGATAGCTGGTGAGTCAAAATTGAGTTACATCGCGTCGTTTGTGCTGGAACATCGCGTCGTGTTAAAGAATGATTTATCACCTGAACAGTCGACAATTCTTAGAAGAAACCCTGGTCGCGTTCCATAATCTGCAAGTCACCAGAATTACCGAGTTGGTCAGCGAAATTATAAGCACTAAAGGGGGAAATACAATCGTGTTATGAAAAAGAATGTAGAAAAAAACAACATTTCCTATACAGTTTGTGGTAAAAGTGGTTATTTAAAAAATATTTAATATATTTATAAAAACTATAGTTGCGACATATGCGGATATAAAGAACATTTGAAGGCATCTCAATTGTATAGAATTCAATTGAATTCAATATTAGTGTGAATGACATAATTTTCGTTTTTCAACTTTTCGAATATCGTATTATTGAATTTGTAAGATATATGATAATTATAATATCAAACCAATGGATTATATTGATATAGAAATTCAGTATTAAAATATCTCAAAATTCTATTTCAATATATGCTATTAAAGGAAATGGTCCTCCACTACTTACGAGAAATTTTTGGAGTAAATTTGAACTGCAAATATATAGAATGCGAAGTAGAGTCCTCGAAATTGGAAAATAGTGATAATAATAATCACCATCTTAAAAACCTGATTATAAAAAATTGTTTTCGGGAAAGCTTGGTACATTCATAAAGGTTAGAATACATTTAGACTAGAGAAATTCCTTTTGCAATCAATGAAAAGTTGATAGTGAAATAAAAAGATTGTATGATATGGGAATATTAAAAAAAATTACAGTAACTGGGGAACTCCTATTGTACCTATTATTAAGAAAAATGGATCAGTTAGGGTATGTGGGAATTATAAAGTTGCAATTAATTCGATTTTAAAAGTAGATCAGTATCCTCTTCCAAGGATTCAAGAACTTTTTGTAAAAATACAAGTAGGGGAAACTTTTACAAAACTTTGTTTATCTTAAGCTTACCAAGAACTTTTGCTTGATGAAGAATCGCTAATGCTTATCACAATTAGCACTCCGAAAGGTTTGTTCAAATACACACATCTTCCTGTTGCCATCTCGAATGTTCCAGCTATGTTTCAGAGAATTATGGAGTCATTTTTAGAAGGATTGCCAGGGGTACTGATAGTTATTGATGATATTTTGGTGGCCAGTGAAAATACTACTGAGTGTACTACGAGATTGAAATCAGTATTACAAATTTTACAAGAGAATTGATTTTCATTATATAAATCAAAATATCATATCTTTTTCAGCAATGGGTTACTTATTTAGGTCACAAAATTGATAAAGAATGAAGATAAAATGTGTGAAGATAAAATAAAGGCAACAAAAAATGCCAACATTCCCACTAATTTTACCCAGTTGACAGCATTTTTCGGATTAGTGAATTATAATAATCAAACAGTCAGGTAAGAAATAACTACCGTAAGTTGTTTTATAAAGATTTCTTCTGACAAACTTAGCGAAAGTCTGACATAAAGTATTTGGTTAGTAATTACTATTATATCTTTTATTCTGTCTCCCGTTTTCATTGTTCTCTATCTCCTATCTCCTCTTCCCCGCTTATTTTTTACATTTCCCTTTCTACACCTCATCTCCTCTCACTCGACACCTTACCTATTCCCTCCATTATCCAATCTCCCCTCCCCAACACTTATTCTCTTATGTTCTATCCTCCTTCTTTCCTTTTCACCCTCTCATTCAACACTTTTCCGTTATTTCCTTCCCGTACCCCTCTTGCCCTAAACTTAACCTCCAGTTCTCTCAAAGCTTTCTATCCTCGCCATTCTACTCCAGCCTTACACACTCTTTCATCCAATGCATCCACGTTTTGTCTTCTATTACAGAAATCTTGCACTTCCTATATTGCTCTTTCATCCAGTACCTTCTACCCCGCTCTTTACTACCACTCCTAAACCTCGCTATCGTTCTTTCCTCCTTCATACTTAATCCAGATACTAAATACTCTGCTATCCTCTCTACTACCCTTATCCATTCATATCTACTATTGAACCTAATCCCACTAATCCTTTCATGTATTCTTCCTCTCAATATCAAACACTTTCTCAACTACCTCATTCACCATTCTATTACCATCCATGATCCTTTCTCTCCATCTTCTCATCGACCATCCTATTCCTTTACACTCCTAGTTTCACACTCCTAGTCCTACAGCCACCCTCACGTATTTCCTTTAATATAAACTTCCTTCACCAAACTCCACTCCACATCCATTCATACTTTTCTTCCAAAATTCACCAACTTCTTCACTCCTGTTACCCAGCATTTCTGTTTCCCAGTTTCCCGTAACAAAATTTCTTACGGTATTGTTCTATCTACGCCTAGAATCCTTTTGGTATATCCAGCTTGCACTCTTTCTATGATTTCCACCCCCCCCCCACCTCTCCCCCCCCTCCCCCTCTTCTTATCCCTTTCCACCTCAATTTCCCCCTTTTCCCCTTTCCCTTTCCCTCGTTCACCCCCCCCCTTTACACGCCATCACTTTCGTCTTATCAAGATTCACTTCTAATCCCCTTTTGTCCATATATCTCTTCACTCTTCCAATCACCTCAATCATTTCTTCTATATTACTCGCCATACATACTATATCCCCCCCAGACTGCCTTCTCCTTAACACCTCTTCTAAGTCTGAAACGTATATATTAAATAGACAAGCGCTAAGGAGACACCCCTGTTTCACCTCGAACCAATCAGACAACTCCCCATTTCCTCTCGCCCTAACTTTCGTACTATCAACATGATTTTTATCATTCTATCCGAAATCCCAACATCCACCAGTCTCTTCCACAAATTCTCCCGTCTTATCTTATCAAAGGCTGCCTTGAGATCCACGAACAACAAATAAATATTTCTGTATATAATCTTTTAATTGTATCCCTTGCGGTCAAAAATGTCACCAAATGTCTCACAGTGCCAAAAATGTATTGTAAAATTATTTGTTAATTATAAGTCAAACATATATGCTCCGACGATTATACTAAACCAATAAAAATGTTTGTAACATTATCTTGCAAAAGTGGGCTCGAAAGGATTAAAATGACATAAGTTTCAGTTTTTCCACTACAATTGTTCTCAAAATTATGTTTTAACTGATATAATTTCTGTTACGTTTCTATATTTGTTCATTTCATAATATTTTAGACCGACTTATATAAATGCATATAAGAGACCTATTTTTGTCAAAAGGTTTGCTGTCAAAGTGTAAATAGCATATTAGAAATAACAAATATGCTTTCTGCGTTTGATTCTGCTGACATGAAATAAATTTTTATTTTGTCATGTTATTGACATAGTTATTTATATTACAACTTTATATATCGTGTTTTATAATATTAGGTGTCTTAAATTATTATTTTAGAGTAAGTAGGCACAACAAATATAAAAACAAAAATGACTTCAGTTCCTTTTGGATGAAATTGCTTTATTTATCAGCTATACATTTGCAGGAATTTCTTTAAAAACCCCAATCATGTACACACACAGTCTGTTTGATTTTAGCTGCCACAGCATATATCTCGGCTACTGTTAGACATGTGACAAAATGTTATGAAAAAAAGTTGTTCTACATTTACTTTCCTATTTTCTGTTAAAGCAAAAGAAAAACAATTGAGCATCAAATGGATTGGTTTTAACAAATACATTCAAAATTTTAAATAGAATGTCCCGAATTGTGTATTAGAACATGCTCACGGGTAGCGGGTAGAAACTCTTGAAAGGGACAGTCCTATTTGGGGAAAATGAATCTCTCCACCGCAGATTCGAGGGGCTTCCTGATCCGGCAGGATAGCACCTGTTTAGGATCCCTTACTCAGGGATACGGGCAAAGACCAGACCGGCGTATTTGGCAACCCTGCTTCTAGAGATAATATAGAAGCACCTGATGGAGGACAGCAGTTTCGTCAATACCAAGTAACGGCGCGGGAAGAAGGAATTCTCTAAACGGCGTTGTTCTGGATGTGAAAAGCGCAGCTGAACCAGTTTCAACTGTTCCCACACTGCGGTGTAGGAAGGAAACGGAACACCTACTACACTAAAAAATTTCGAAATAATACAAATCTCTTGGGGAGAGGGTGCTAAGAAATCCCCCGTCAAACTCAAACACAAACAAAATTCAAATATATAATAAAATAACATGTATTGCTACTTGTAATGTGCGCAGTCTATATATGGCCGGAGAACTTGCCAATATTGACATAGAAATGAATAGACTGCAAATCAATGTATTGAGGCTGAGCGATGTCAGATGGCCCGTCTCTAGAAAACAGAACTCCAGGTATGGCGTTATATATTACTCGGGTGGCGATGATCGTAATCACCGCTACAGGGTAGCTCTCATCATCTCATCTAACCTAGAGAAATCGGTCGTAGACTTTATCCCGCTAGAAGACCGCGCCATATTGCTGAAGTTAAACACCACCCATCGTATCATGAATGTCATCCAGGCATACGCACCAACGGGCGACAACACAGATGTCTCACAGTCGAGGAATTCTATGATAATCTCGAGGAGACTATGAAACTCACATAAAGGGCGTAATCACATTTAAACTTGGTGATTTCAACGCGAAGATTGGATGTGGAGCCGATAGCGATAATGTCGGAAAGTACGGCCTAGGTGAACGGAACGTAAGAGTAGAACGTTTTATACCATTTCATGCAGTCTTATGCAAACCACGAGGAGCACATTGTGAGGAACTAGATTGATTTCCTTATCGTAAAACAAGAATTCAAGAAAATCATTAAATCAGTTTAAGACATATCCGGGTGCAGAAATCAATAGTGACCATAACCCAGTTCTAATGGATATGTCAATCCACCGCTTTATCAAATCCAGACTGATAGTGAAAGCAAAACGGATTGATTTAAAAAAACTTCACATTCCCGTGGTAAAGGCACAAGTCAGCCAAAAGCTCTAAAAGCTAATGTACATAACAAAACCTCAAAACCTTGAACAGGACGCAGACATAGAGGTCTTATCGAAACATCTGCGGGATACGCTAATTACGACTCAGGAAATCGATATTAGATCCGCCAACAATAACAAAACGCATAAATAGGTGACGGACGAAATTCTGAAACTAATGGATGAACAAAGATTACAGAAAACGAAAAATGAACAGAAATGTTCGGACGCCAATAGAAATATTCAGCTAGAGCCAAACTGGTAGCTTCAGATGTTCTAATGGATGGAAAAGGGTGTGTATTCAAAATAACGTAAACCAATTGGAGCCAGCTATCTTGTTTGATTCCCAAGACTTTCAAATTTTCAAGTTATTGAAATAGCAAACTCGAATACTATAATAATAATAATAAACCTTTAGTGGCATCCTTAATACATGCAAAACAATTTATACAAAATTCCAAATCAAATACAAATATCCCATTTCTTATCCTTTTCCTATATACAACCCACAATAACAGAATATTACCATTTTATATAACCAGAAAATAAAATATCAAACAAAATAATATTACAAACATTTTACACTTTCACCAAACAAAAGAAATAAACACATAACAGTCCATCCAAATTGCTTCCCTTACTTTGTTCCCGACTCCCACTACTCCCTCTTTCTTCGATCCTACCCTTGCAATTACCTTTTCCTCCTCCTAATCTCCTTCCCTCCTCCTTCAGGCCCCATACACAACCACCAATTTTCAGCCATTAATCATTGTTCCTCATTTCATTCTATTCCCTTACACCTTTTCAGCCAATGCTCCCACGTTTCATAATCCACACCATATATAAAACAAACGCAAACTATAAACCATAATTATATCCCCCACAACAATTTTAATACATAAAAAAACCTACACTACATTCTGCTTTCACATATTACCCACTTGCTCCCCTTGCCTTACCCTCTTATCTCCATATTCCCGTGTTTTCCATCCTACCCTTGCAATTACCTATCCCTCCTGATAACATCTATTATTGTTTTCCCAATATCCTTTTTCTTCCCTTCATGCCCCATACATACCCTCCAATTCTCGGCCAATACTCTTTGCTCCTCCTTCCATTTTATTCCCCTACACCGTTTCACCCAATGTTTCCACGTTTCCTCATCCACACCACATACTCTACATCTTCAATATTCTTCATTGATCCAAGTCTTATTTCCCCATTCTGCAGTGCCTCACTTAAATCTCGCTAGCATTCTCTTTTCACTCATACTCATATCCGCTATTAAATAATCAGATGTCGTATTTTCCATCATCACATACACATATTTCTTGTTGAACCTCCCTCTTTTTATTCTTCCATATCTCTCTTGCATTTCCACATCTTTTAACATCTGTTCAACTTCATTCTTATTCCTTAACCCTCCACACATCCTATCGTACCACACAATCATAGACCATCCACACCTCTCATTACCCTTCTTTTTTCTCTTACCCATTCATTCTCTGTCTCATTCTTACATATCATGGATTCCAAATATACCTTTTCCACAATCCTGTCATCCACATCTGTAATTACTTTCTGTTCAAATCATCTTCTTCACAATATCCACCCAACACTTTACTTCATTCAATTCTCGCAGCACAATCTCACTCGGCGTCGATTTCTTTACTCCTAACATTCTCTTCCTATATCTCATTATCATCCCTTCCAACCCATATCTCTGTTTCACCGCCCACACTTCTGCGCCATACAACATACACACTTTCAATATCATCATCCTCATACTCACCTAATCTCCGAACCTCTCCGTCCACACTTACCCCATCATTCTTTCTGCCGCCACTTGTACTTTTTACACATATATTTGCATACTCTATTCATAACTTCTTGCATTTCTTCCTTACTGCTTGCCAAACACACATCATCCGTATATCCAAGTGACCAAATCTTCCCCCCCCCCTATTAAAAGACCCCTCCTTGATCTTTCCTAAACACCTCTTCCAAATCCGACAGGTAAATATTAAATAAACTCCTACTCAACGGACATCCTTGCTTCACACTTCTATTTACCCTGAATCACCGAAACTCACCGTTTCCCACTTTCACTCTCATTTCTACACCTTCATATATCACCCTTTTATACATCCTTTCAGAAACTCCAACTTCTCTCATTTTCTTCCAAAGCAACTTTCTCACTATTTTATCGAACGCAGGCTTCAAATTTATAAACAATAGGTATAAATTGCTACCCTTTATTAACTGTTTATTCATAATACAGTTTAAAGGAACTGCGTTGTCAGCAGTGATATTACCCTTGACAAATTCAGACTGCGTTCTTGACAGAAGGATTTTTCTATTACCTCCTCCTCCAATTTCTTGTTTAACACCCTCGCATATATCCTACAAACCCCATTCATAATTGTCACCACCCTATAATTATTCACATCCATTCTATTTCCATTCTTATGAACTGGTATTCCTCTCCTCTTTTCCAATCCTCTCATACTGCCTCATTCCCCTTCCAAACTTCATTCATACACCTTGTCATTGCTCTCATCCCTTCATCATTCAGGTTATTCCATATTTCTACTGGCACTTTGTCAGGCCTGCGGCAATCCCTGACATTATCTTCTTTATCATCTCTCTTACCACATCCTCTCTAATGCACACATTCATCCTCATCTTCTACGAATCCCTCTACATTTTTTCTAATCCCCCTAATTTTACCGCCGACCCCCCTACCTCCATCCCTAGTTCCCTCCTTTTTCTCCCTTAGATAACTAGATAGCTCTGCCTCGTTCCGCAAATTATTTATTTTCTTCCTCTCCTGCTCCTCTTCCTCTCTCCTGCATCTTACTCCTTCACTCGTTCAACTTTCTTTAGCCTGCATATAATCCTCTCATTCTTTTCTCCAGCTCTAGCGTTTCTCAGCACCTCTCTCACCTTTCTTTTTTCGCCATTCCACTTTTTATCATACCCCCCAATCCTCTCCCTATGTCCCTTCACATTGCAATCCTTTCTTACTACCAATCCTCTTTGCCTTCTAAGAATCATTTCTCTCATCCTTTCCACTTCGTTCCAAATTATTCCGTCCATCCATTCCTTATTCTTGGCTTTTTCCATTGTATTCCAAGCGTATCTAATTCCATGTTTTCTTTTGTTCTCATGTGCCTTTCTCTCCCTCCTGTATTTATACTCCACCAATGGAAAATGGTCTGACTCTATCATGTTGCCCACTCTCATACATCTAAGACTCTCCCTCGTCCTTTCATTCAATAAGATATAGTCAGCCACCGACCCACCACTATGCCGTCTATAAGTCAGTTCTCCATTTAGATTCCCATTCTATATCCATTTGCAACTACCAAATTATCTTCAATTATCAATTCCAAGAATTTTTTCCCCTAAGAATTTACTACCTTGCCCCCCGATTTTCTCTCTATATACCCCCTCCCCCCAATATTACATTCCTTTTGCTCCCCTATTCTTACATTCCAGTCTTCCAGTATCACAATACTATCAAACTTATCTATCACATTGTTTATCTCTTCACTTACCTCCCTCATAAAGTTATTTCATTCCTTGTTCACATACACCATTACCATACACTCTTACCATTATATCACGGGTCACATACCAATTTTCTCCTCCCAAACTTATCCCCCTACATACCTTCCATTCTCCTCTAAATCCTGTTATCTCAACTTCCTGTATTCCTTCCTTTATCCCGTAAATTATCCCTCCACATGCTCTTCCTTTTGTATATATTTTACTCGGCTCTTACATACACTATTTGTACCCCTTATGTATCTTCTCCTTAATTTCATTCCATATTCTTCCTTCTACCCATATCTCTTCCAGCCCTACCATCTCAAAGTTCCTAATGTAATCCCAAAACCCTTTATCCGTCAATTTTCCCTTTAGCCGAGCAACATTCCAACTTAACATACTATACTATTCCCATTGTCCTTCTCGCATCCAACTCGTCTTATTTATTTATAATCCCTCGAAGACGTGATCGACCCTCTATCTTTCATATAGTGGAACTGGAAGTCATCTTCTTCTTGGTCCAATGTCAGACCGACGTTTGGTAGCTGCGGTGGATGTTAACATTGAATTGGGCAATCTTCTAATGTCTATATTATTCGTCTAACTTTTGATTTCCAGGTCTATTATTTGTTCGCTTGACGTGCTGCTTTAGTAAAATTTGTTTCTATTTGTTTCGGAATAATATCGGTCCACCGAGTTGGGGATTGGACCCGTCTCCTTTTCCCTTCCGGTCTTCTCTCAACAATAAGTTTTTCCATGTTGGCATGTCGGGAGATGTATCCAAAAAATTTCAAAATTCGTCCATATGTCATCATGACAATGTTTGTATGGGTTTGACCTCATTTAAGAGGGAGATATTTGTTCTTCTAGCCGTCCAGGAACTCGCAGCATCCTGCGCCAGACCCACATTTCAAACGCATCTATTCTGCTACTGTCGTTGTAACGGATAATCCAGGTCTCTGAAGCGTACAAAAAAACTAGCGTGTTTACAAGGCTTGACTTCTTTTTCCTTGTGATATTTCGATCTTTCCAGATTTTTGTTAGCTTTATCATGGCAGAGTGGCCAATTTCAATCGGGTAGCTATCAGAAAAGTATCATCCGCAAATCAAATGTTTGAAGAGCGCCTTCCACAAATCATCACTCCTCCGTTCCAGTACTTAAAGTGCGCGGCATTACTACTTCCCTATAGATGTTGTAGTGTAGAGGTAAAAGTACGCATTATTGACGAACGCCTTTCCTAATGCAATATATTTCGGATAATGTGTTATCAAATTTAACGGCCGCCTGTGAAGTATCAAACAAGCTTTGGATCAGAGTGATAAAATGACATGGTACTCCAAAAATCTGTTAAGGTCGTCTGTAGCCTGGGACAACGAATTAAATAAATCACCATTTATTGACAATCACCATTTAGTGGAATATGTATGGAGATGGGAATCGTAAAGCAGAGGGAATCGACCGAATATCAGCTGAGGTCCTGCAAGCTCTGGATGAGAGAGCACTTAAAATCCTACACGCACTATGTCAGAAGATCTGGAAAACCGGTTTTTTGCCAGAAGACTGGTCTACTTCAGTATTACTCCCCTTACATAAGAAAGGACCAGTAACCGTTTGCGATAATTATCGCTTGATTGC
>WYDF02077102.1:0-11261 GCA_009867245.2 Adranes taylori | reverse complement strand
TTTATTCAATTGCAAAAGCAGTTTATATGTCTCATACAACGTAAAATATTTTTTCCTGTAACTTTGCATATATGTGCGATCATGTACGCCTTACATGTATATTTGAATGCTCAATGTCAGTTGCCATGCCAACAAGTTGCGAGATTTATTTATTTTAGATATTAGATATTAATTCCAAGGGTCATATTTTTGAAACGATAAGAGTTAGACCCATAATGTGTGATATCATTTTAAATAAAATTACAACAGCTACCAAAATGTAAAAAATATACTGGGTGTTACTAAAAAGTTTTTGAAAAATAAAATTTATTGCTCAAAATCGGTTAAGGATATTTAGATGCTCACACAGGTAAAATGGAGGAACCTTAGTTTTACATACGTTTCCCAAGTTTCATTTCTCCAGCTTCATAGGAACCTAAATATTTAGGGTAGTACACTTTCTTTAAAGGTGAAATTACTCCGGTGCTATGACATGCGAGTTTTTTAAATTCGCTTAATAGCTTGAGTTATTAAACGAACTTTAGGCACAAGAAATTTAAAAAAATTCTGAGAAAATCGACCATAACGTTAGCGAAAAAAAAACAACACCCCGCATATTTGTTAAATTCTGATTTTGGAAAATTGTTTCAAATAAAATCGGAGGGTCTTTCTGTAGCCGATACAATAAAGTTTATTTGAATGTCCTATCTTTTATATTTCCTGAGATATTTCAAAAAGTTTGTTAAACTTCAAACGTGGCAACATCGCTTCTTATACAATTTGGCAAAATGGGACGTTTCTTATTGGACGCATAATACAAGCTGTTATATGTGTGCAAAATTTCAGCCCCTAGTTTGAATACGAAATTTCTGAACAAAAAAAAATGGCTCCTGTCCGCCAAAAGAAAATGAAAACAACCGTTCTGCGGGCTCATAGTCTACACCTGTCTACCAAATTTCATCCAGATCAGTCCCATAGGGAAGGAGAAATTCTTGAACATACAGACGTACGTACGTACCTCCAAGGAAAAATGGAACCTTTTAATTTTTTGAGTAAGAAAAATTTTTTCAGGAAAACCATGAAAAATTGTTCCTTATGATAAAGTTTTCAAAGTACGTTTAAATGACACATCAACAGTAATATAAATGTCTTAAACGTGGTAAGACAAATAGGCACAGTACTTGTTTTTCACTTAATGCTAACTAATAATGCATACTTATGAACTGCAGTAGTGCAGAACCGAACTGCCTCCATTATCATTTTATAAAAACACATGTTAGAAAATCACGTAATTTTGGGGATTCCCCTCTAGAATTCGACTTATTGAAGCTGACGCCAAATATTTTGTTCGATTTATCAAGATATTCGAGTAATAGAAGTTCAGTTATCAAGT
Source organism: Adranes taylori (assembly GCA_009867245.2). NCBI lineage: Eukaryota > Metazoa > Arthropoda > Insecta > Coleoptera > Staphylinidae > Adranes > Adranes taylori. Next base: position 9,889 of record WYDF02077102.1, on the reverse strand, counting down.
AAAAATTTCTCATAAATCGCACTCCACATAAAAATTCGATTTATCGAAGTTCAACTGTATTATTATAAATGTTTGGAATTGGTAGAAAGTTTACAGTTTAAAATCTTAATTATATAAATACCTAATTTTTTGTTGAAAGCGCCCAATATTCATATTTATTTAATCGAGCATAAACTACATAAAAATTAGTGAAAATTTTTAGTATTTTTATGCGTTTAGAAATATTTAACTGATTCACAAAATACGTAGCTTTTTGTTCAAAGAAAAACACAATATTAAAATTTAATTTGGTGAAAATTTTACGTGTTTTGGTGCTTTTATAAATTTTTGGTAATTATGCATATTAATTATAAATAAATAGTTTAAAATTTTAATCAGGTATTTAAAACTAATTTTCATTTTGAATTAAATATATGCTGTTTTACTGAAAAAATTAAATCGAATTTTAACTATTTATTATCAGTTTAGAGAAACATTATTTATACATCATCCTTAGCTCTACGTTGCACCCCACCCCTCATTTGCTTTCTATCAAAAGTGAGCCCCTTTAGTATTATAATAAAAATATTGATTACATTAAAATCTTATTTTGTAGTAATTTAAAATTATTTTCTTAGTATGAATCAAGATTATATTAATTTTATTACTTTCAATATTAAAAAATGATAATTTAATAATTTATTTATTAAAAAATATTTATTTTAAATCTATTTAAAAAAATTCATCAAAATGTATGAAAAAATATGTTATTTAAAATTATTTTGATAGTATGAATCAAGATTATATTAATTTTATTACTTTTAGTATTTAACAATACTAATTTAATAATTTATCTATTTATTAAAAAATATTTATTTTAAATTTATTAAAAAAACTTTTAGTATTCAAAAAAAATAAATAAATTATTTATCTAGTTATCAAAAATTATTATAAATATATTTAAAAAAATATTAAAATAAATATGTACTGTTAAAATTATTTTCTTATTATGAATCAAGATTATATTAATTTTATTACATTTACTATTTCAAAATAATAATTTATCTATTTATTAAAAAATATTTGTTTAATACATTTTACAATAAGCAAATAATTTTTAATAATTACTGTCAAGTATTTTCTAAATATAATACATATTAACATTGTAATCAAAAAAATTCAAAATTCATTTTAATTTATATTAAAAAATATTTTATTCTAGAAAGTACTTATTATTTTGCAATGCTACTGAAAATTAGGTTCCATATCTCCTCCTTAAAATAGTTAAAATAGAACTAATTAAAGTTAATAAGAAATGTGCATATTAAATTAATTTAATTTACTTAGTATACAATATACTTAGTATATTGTACATGGAATAAGTGAAACAAATGAAATTTAAATAATTAAACAATATGTAGTGAACATGTGATAAAAAATCTAATAAAATGTAATGAAATTTTAATAAAAATCACCCTATTTTCAAAAGCCCTGTTTCTTAAGATTTATTTCTAGTTTCCGAAGTTTCAATAAGATTTATATCTCTAAACCATACGTTTCCAATCTGTGATATAAACAGCGGTACACTTTCCGACGCATTGACGGTATTGATGTAGATGATGTTCAAACTTTCCTAAAATCACACAGCGACTCTTTAACCAATGAAGAGTTGCAGGAAATGGACTGCATAATGTGTCCTAAGAAAAGGACTACTTAAAATCTGTACCTGTGCGAGATTTAACTGTCAAAATCATCGAAAAGGCCCTTTCTCTGCACAAGTGATGTATGAAGTTGTTAGAAGAAATCGGCGAGGATTAAGAGCGAATAAGTGCTGTAAAGGGTGGTTGTGACGGATAATTTAACGGTTATCTACAAATTTTATGCAAGAAACGTAGACAGGCCCAGCAAAAAACACTATATATTTTTTGCAATGTGCAACATTGCAATTAAATAATTTTTAAGTGAGTTATTTCGAAAACTGTATATTGATGTTTAGAAAGTTCAAATTGGCTTAAAATAGCGAGGTAAGGGTAGATGCACATCTCTGGCATATATGATAGCCTTCACCAGTACCCTCTGCTTTCAGTATCCTCTGCCTCAGTACCCTCTGCATGATGCGATGTGAATTATATACATATAAGTAAGGTTTATAAAAAATAATATACATAAGATACTATGTCTTTATTTCAGTGAAAAACATAAATGAAATTAAAAGATCTATTCGGTGTTCGGAGAATACCATTGAATTACACAAGTGACCAGAATCAGACAGAAGCACCAAAAAACGATATCCCCTTACGGAAACAATATAAGGAAGCCTTACCGGCTCTGGGTGCAGACAATCGAACCTATGAATTGGTGCCTCCCGAAGGAAGATGGGGTTTCATTGTAGCAGCAGCTGTTAGCATTATTATTGTAAGTGCGCGAGGTGCATTGCCACGTACGGAAAAATAATGATTTGAATTAGATTCATAAATAATATTTCAAGCAATTTAAAATACATTCAAATTATATTATATTTAAATAGTTCGTAGAAATTCTGAGAATTCTAAAGACACTTATTCAACAAAGCCTGCACCTGCATCCGGTTCATCATCGTATGATTTTCCGCAGTAGACTTCGGAGGGTTCAGCTAGCGAAGATTATGATGTCTATAAAAGATCATTTTGACGCGGTTCAAGTCGTTTTATTAAAAACTTCCAATTTGAAATATAACTTACTCAGTTATCATGGCAGTGAATATTATATCATATTTATTATAGTCATATTCAATTACTCAATTATTATTTGATGCAAAGGCTGAATAAAACATTTAAATCTTTAAGTAATAAAATATAAAATTTGAGTGTCACTCTACTGCCATAATCACTGATTCTAAGTTATATTTTAAATTGGAACTTTTTAATAAAACGATTTGAATCGCGTACTACCTAAGTCTATGACAAACAAATCTTAATGCCCCCTAGCCAACGCCCAAAGTGATCTTTTATAGACATCTCAAAAGCTTCGCCAGCCACCTAATTCTACTGCGTAAAATCATAAGATGACAAATCGGATGCACGTGCAGTCTTGTTCACCATATATGCCTAGAATTCTGAGAATTTCTACGAACTATTTAAACATAATTTGAATGCACTTTAAATCTGTTGAAATATAATGTATGAACCTAAAACTGACCTGCTTTTGACAAATCACATATAATTCAACCCATTATTTTTCCGTACGTGGTAATATGTCTGCATCTGTTTATATTTGCTTTTGGTAAAGTTTTTACATCTCTATTATAAACATTGCTCCTATACACAAATTTAGAAACTTAATTTGCAACTTAAACCAAAAACAAAATAGATCCAGTTTCATCATATTGCATAGCAACACAAATACGATCAAGTATCAGGGATGGATCCAGGATTTCTTCAAGAAGGATTTCCATTTAGCTCTATGCAGAAAATGTAAATTGTTTATCCAAAGGAACTGTCACTTATAGGTTGTGAATCAGCAGGTGTCAATATTCTCATAAAAACTTATAGTTTTGATAAAACTGTCATCGTGTTTATGGAAATGGATATAACAGGAATACTCTTTAAAAAGATATTTTCTAATTTTTTTGGTATTTTAATATATTTGCAGAGTGTAACTGTCATCCCTTCATGCGTATTTGGAATGATTGTCGGACAATTCCTTGCTTCCATCGGTGATGAAACTTATGGAATTACATTAGCGACTGGCATTTTTAATGCGGCTATAGCATTCACAGGTACAGCATTATTCGTTTTCTAACAATTATTTTAAATTAACAAAATGATTCAATTCACTGAAATGATTTCAATAATACCTAATATTTATTAAAATTATCCAATGAAATTTAATAAATTTATTATTTAAATGTCAGTACTTTTCACGTTTTAATTTTTTGATCAGCCCTTGGTAATTAAATAAAAAATCTTACATTCGTATGTCAAACTGTGTCCTCTTGATTACTGACTCTACGTTATATTTTAAATTGAAACTGTTTAATAAAACGACTTGAATTGCGCACTACTTAACTCTATGCCTAACTAATTTTTAATGTCCTCATCCAACACCCAAAAATGATCTTTTATAGACATCCCAGAATCTACGCTAACTGGAGCCTCCTAACTCGACTGCGTAAAATCATACGATGACTAACCGGATGCAGCTATAGTTTTTATTGAACCAGTGTGCCTAGAATTCTCAGAACGTCTACGAACTGTTTAAATAAAATAGAATTTGAATGCATTTTAAATGAGTTGAAGCATAATTTATTTAACTGGGAATAACATGCTTCTAGCAAATTACATTTATTGCAAACCACTATATTTCCATATGTGGCAGTATCTATTAGAATTATGAAGGTTGTAGTAATATTAACTAGACATTTACTGGGTACATACAATCAGGGCTGCTCTAATCGGGGGTGCATGGTACCCGGGCGGCAAGTAAATGAGTGAATATACTAATTGTCCTTACATTTGGCTATTTAGAGGCGAGAAAATTTGCCTGGCACCCCGGTGCCAATATACTTACGCGCGGGTCTGCACACTATGTTTTATAATATAAATAATACATGTATTATATTTCATAAATATTTAATACTATGTTGTTTATTTTTGTAGGTTTACTTGCAAACCCCTTATTACAAACTTTGTCCTGCAGAAAAGTAGGCATTTTGGGAGCGCTGCTTTTCTTTGTTGGATCTTTCACAACCGTTTTCGTCACCCACCTCTATCAGCTTATAATATCATTCGGAGTATTTCAAGGTATAATATGTTTTATATATATGCTCAAAATATTTTAATCCTTAAATTATATTAATGTATTAACTCACTAGTGTAGATAATTTCGAAAAAGAAAGAGCCGTCGTTGAATTAATTAGTAAAGCGTTGCAATTAATTGGAATCCAAATAATTTTGGAGTTTGGAATACTGTGTCTCTTTTATTGAATACCTATGATCCAAATCAATGCAATGCTTCATTGATGAATAAGAAATTGTTTAGAAAATCAAGGAGAAATAACTGACCTTTAAAATTTTTAATTAATTTTGTAATCCACACGAACCAATTGGAGGATCGACGGAAGATTAAAAAGTGTCTGTAGTCTTCCAAGGATCAGTTCGGTGTCGATAATATATTTTCTATTATAATATTTAAAAGTAAATAAAACTTCCGGGAGTTGGGTCAAACTGCTTTAATTTTCCTCTACAACTATATTTCAATGGTTAGTGTTACCATCATCATCAGAACTCTACGAATTAATAAGTTTTTCTTAAATCTATTATTACAATTTATTAATTCTAATGCTATCTATTTTAATCTTTTTTATGTATGTATACATATTATGTATGCAATGTAATATATATACATACATAAAAATAGATATCAAAATAATTAATAAATGGTAATAATAGATTTAAGAAAACTAATTTATTTGTAGAGCCCTTTTGATGATGGTAACAATACCTAACGAAATATAGGCCAGTTGTAAAAAAATTGAAGCATTTTGACCTAACTACCGGAAGTTTTATTTACCATTTAAATAAAAAGATTTATTCTAGATAATTGATTCATTAAAATAAATTATATTTTTTTATCTTAATTATCTTACCAATTAAATACCAATTTTTCCTTTGTTATTAGTCTTCTATCAATTTTGACAAATAATAACTTATAGAGTAAATGGAAGTGAATCTGCTTTTATGACAAGCAAACATATCGGAAGATATTAATTTAATAGGTATGTAATATCAATTATTTCTCAGCAATCACCAGGTTACAGTTTTTAACAATTACGTCATTCGCAAAATCGAACCACAGCTCGAAGAACTTCAAACAAAAAATATTGAAGCTATATGGCAGGTTGCGAAAATGTCTCTAGTCACAACTTTAGAAGAAACACCTCAAGAAGACTAAAATACTGTAGATAGCCCTGGTTATCAAAGGAAACAATAGATCTCATTCGGGAATGAAGGAACAACAAATACCGGGGTCTTGACAACAGTATAGATCTGTAAATGTACCAATCGTTAAATCGGGAGATACAAGCTGTTACGCGCAGAGACAAATATAAATATCTGTTGAATGTTTGTACAGAAATTCAGAATATCTCTGATACCAATAACCCCAAAGACCTGTTCAAGAAGATACGTTATATCACTCAGGAGTTCAAACCCCCCACCCCCCCACACATTGAGCAATTAAAGGTCAACATGATTGTTTGAATACAGAACTAGACCAAATTGCATCAGAAACGAACACAATCATCTGATAGCCCTGATATCACATTCCAGCAAGATTAGGTTGTATATTCTTCAAGCGAGACTACAAGCCTTCCTATCAAATAGCTCCACAACAAGCCGAATTTGTGAAAGGACGTGGTACTCAAGAACAAATTTTGAATGCGAGGCAGTTTATAGAAAAGGTCCGAGAATACTTGGTACTGATGTATCTGTGCTTTGTAGTTTACGAGAAAGCGTTTGATAACGTTCGTTCACCCAGGCTGTGGACGACTTTAGCAGAATTTGGAGTACCATTTCATCTTCTCACTTTCGTCAAAAGGCTATATGAGATTTTGCAGGCGGTCGTTAAAATCGATAACACATTATCCGAAGAATGTTGCATTAGGAAAGGCGTTCGTCAAGGCTGCGTACTTTCACCTCTACTCTACATCATTTATAGCGAAGTAGTGATACGGCGCACTTTAGGGAACTGATAAAGCAATAGGAATCGACAGAATATCAGCAGAGTCTTGCAGGCTCTTGACTAAAGGAGGCAAAACACTTACGCACATTGTTTCATAAGATTTGGAAAACAGGCTTATCGCCAGAACATTGGTCAACTTCAGTGTTGCTTGCCATCATAAGAAAAGATCAGAAATGGACACAATTATCTGATAGCCCCGATTTCACATTCCAGCAAGATTAGGTTGTACATTCTTCAACCGAGACTACATGCCTTCCTACTACATCGAATAGCTCCAGAACAAGCTGAATTTCTGAAAGGACGTGGTACTCGAGAACAAATTTTGAATGCGAGGCAGCTTATAGAAAAGGCCCGAGAATTCTTGATACTGATGTATCTGTGCTTTGCAGTTTACGTGAAAGCGTTTGATAACCTTCGTTGGCCCAGGCTATGGACGACTTTAAAGTCGATAACACATTATCCGAACAATGTTGCAGTAGGAAAGGTGTTCATCAAGACTGCGTAGTTTCACCTCTACTCTACAACATCTACAGCGCAGTAGTAATGCGGCACATTTTAGAGAACTGGAACGGGGGAGTAAAGATTGGTGGAAAGCGCTTTTCAAACCTTCGAATTGCCGATGATACTCTTCTAATAGCTAACAGCATCGATGAGCTTTCAGGGTTTCTTCAAAGACTGGAAGACGTAAGCCGAGACTATGGGCCCAAAATAAATGCCAAAAAGACAAAAGTCATGGTAGTAGATCGAGGTAACGAAAATATAAGACAACCTACAAAAATAGATAACTTTGAAATCGTCGAAAAAAATCGTGTATTTAGACTCCATGCTGCATAAGCATGGCTCTTGCAAATTGGATAAGACGGTGAATTGAAATTGCCCGCTCGGCCATGATAAAACTAACAAAAATTTGGAAAGATCTAAATATCACTAGGAAAACGAAGGCAAGTACGCTTTAGTTTTTTCGTACGTTTCAGAGACCTGGATAATTCGTTCCAACGATAGGAGAAGAATAGGTGCGTTTGCAATGTGGGTCTGGCGCATGATGCTGCGAGTTCCCTGAATGGCTAGAAGTACAAATGTCACCATCTTAAATAAAGTCAAACCCGAACAAAGATTGTAATCGATGACGTATGTAAGAATTTTGAAATTTGTAGGGTAGCATGGAAAAACATGACAACATAGAAAAACTTGTTGTTCAGGGAAAACCGGAAGGTAAAAGGGAACTAGGCCGATCCTCAACTAGGTGGACCAATATTGTTGTAAAACTAAGAGAAACAAGTTTCCCTACAACAGCGCACCAAGCGAAGGATCGACTGTTAACCGAATAATACAGAGATTAGAAGATTGCCGTATTCAACGTCCACCGTACTCACCAACGTCGGTCTGGACTTTGGACGAAGAAGAAGCAGAATATCAATTATTACAACTCTCTTAAAAAACAGGCTACTTCAAGATGTATTCCGCCTTTTCACCCCTAATTATATGGGATCATCAGCATCCTCTTTATTACAAGCAACTAGCCTGGTGTAGCTAGAAATAAAAATTCGTCTTAAGAATTACTAGTTTTTGAATCCAACCGGCTTTACTTTGTAGATGAAATTCGTAATTTATGTTTTTAATTAGTTGTTAATATAAGTATTATACATCCTAAATGAGAAGTAGGTAATATAAGGCAACATTGTACCATCTATAGATATATTAAGTGCAATGAAGGCGACTATAGAGTCATTGGAACCTCTGCCCACGCTATTTTCTCTCGTTCATGCACCTATTGGACCGCATACCCATTAAATAGAGTAAATGAGGAAGTGAAACTGCTATTATGACAAGCAAACAAATAATAAGTGTATTTACTAATCATTCAGACGTTCTCTCAAAAAAAATTTATACAATTTATTTTATTTTTATATTCGTTAATAATCAGTTGTTTTTATTCAAATAAATTTTAAACTTTATCAGGGCTTAATACCATATTTTAGTTTGCAGCACCAAAAAGAATTTGGAGAAAGTTGCGGCACCTCTGATACAACTAAAATATCGGCCATAAGTTTTTTAGGTTTGATTCTGCTTTTTTTAAGGGCGTCAATGTTGGCTCTTGAAAGATACGAATATTTGGCACCAATCTTGTTGGGACAAATGCTCAGGGTATTCATCTCCTGAAAAATACAGATAAACTGAGCAAATTTGTTGGTACTTCAACTAAATTGTAGTGGATGATAGGAAGAGGCAATGAAATTAATTAAAACACATTTACTTCGAGTTATAGGGGTGCAAATTCTCACTTTTGAAGAACTCAGCACCGCTATCACTCACATCGAAACTGTACTGAATTCAAGGCCTTTATGCCCGCTTAGCTCTGATCCAAAACATTTATCAGTTTTGAATCCTGGTCATTTTCTCACTAAAGAACACGCGACATTCCCTGAAGAAGATTCAAGAGACCATACACAGGTCGCTGGCAATTGCTTATAAAATTGCATCTAATGACACCGAGATTATTTCGATGTCATAAATTTAACATATAATTTAAATAATACTCTACAACAAAATATATGTAAATGTTCTAGTATTAATAATTTCTGAGATATATAGTCAAAACTATGTATTTTAAATTTTAAACGTGGCAACGTCTCATTTTATTGAAGATCATTTAATAGGGCTAATTTCAATGATGCACATAAGAAGGAAATAAAAATTAATTAAAATCGGCAGATTTCCGCAGAATTGGATTTAGGGAATCAAAGGTTTTTATTATGCAATAATGTTGGGCACTGTCCACCAAATTTCACATCAATCGGTTCAGTAATCCAGGAGAAACTCTGAAAAATAGACATCTAGCACATTTTGAAGCAAAAATTTTTTTAATGAGAAATTTTTATGATAAATTATATTACATTAACTTTTCATTTGTAGATTTTATACAATAAGTTTTAAACCTCATTTAATTATCCTTGAAAATGACTTTATATTTTTAATATAAGGATAACAATAGGTTTTTAATTTTTTTAATTTAATTTTGAAATGTTTGATTGTAATTAATTATAGTCGAAGGTAAAATAATTCTATATGAGAGACTACAAAGGTAGAAAAAAATCCAATAAACATTTTGGGTGTTCTGCTATAAGGTATTAAGCTTCCTCAGCACCCTCCTTTTTTACAGAACATCATTGTATTTGTATAAGTGAATATA
>WYDF02077091.1:0-11261 GCA_009867245.2 Adranes taylori | reverse complement strand
TCTCCACAGCCTTCACTCCTTTCTCCTTTACTACACGCGCCCTGGGCGTCCTATCACATCAATAACTAATAACATCGAAGAGGTGAAGAAAATGCTTATAGACAAGCGCCGAATCACTATCAGAGAAATTGCTGAAAATGTAGGCATTTCATTTGAATCATATGAAGTTATTATTTTGGATATCTTGGGCATGACACGAGTGACAGCCAATTTGTTCCCAAATGATTGAATTTCATAGTGCACCATGAGTTGTGGCCACCAGTCATAAGATCGATAAAAAATACTAGCACCAAGGTTTACGCGATTTACTTGAAGCAATCCGAAGAAAACAATGTTGGGAAATGGAAATTCTTCACAGCATCAAGTAAATTAAATGTACCAGGTAAGCTTAAAAAAAATGAAATTAAATTTCCTAAAAAAATGTTTAATATAGTATTGAAAGATATTTGACAATTTTATTCGGAATCGCATTCTGAACGATAAATGTACCAGGAGGAATGTAGGTTTTCTCATAAGCGGATTTTCTCTTTTCTCTTTGATTCACTACCACAGTAAGGATATTATATTTTGATCAGAATTTCCCACTTGATATTATGCCGAAACAAGATACATCAATGTTGTGCGCGTGACAATTCATTGCGATTGAACTACGATAATCCATCCTGTTCGTGATTTTTTGACAAAAATCAACACAGATATGATTCCACATCCTTTGTATTCATCCGACATGGTATTCATTCAACCGTTTTTTCTGTTCCTGAAGATAAAAAGACGATGAAAGGACGACGTTTTGCCGATATTCACGAGATCAAGACAGAATCTCGAAAGCATTTAAATATTATATCGAAAATTGAATTTCCGATTTGCTTCGAAGAGTTGCAAATCGAGTTGCAGAGTTGAAAAACGCTGGATGGAGTGTATTATGTCCAATGGGGATTACTTTAAAGGGGAACATTGAGAAATAAATAAAGATAATAATTCTGCGTATAAAATGATCATACCTCGTACCGTCGAAAAGATACTTATTTGAATTAATATGTAGCTTAATCAAATCTGTTATATCTTTTAGATATTTCAAATATAGACAATAAATAATTAATTCAATAATTAATTAATGCAATATTTCCAATTTCGTAAAAACTTAAGTAATTTACAACTAAAATATTACTTTGATGCTTCTGGCAGTTTGTTCATCGTTTGATAGTTTTCTCTGAAGTGCACAGATTTTACAATGACGGAGTCTCTAAGTTAACACCTTATCTAATTATGTGATATTTCTTCTACCAATTAATTTAAATTTATATTTACTGGTGATTAATTTCGAAGAATGATATGTTTTTCTGACAATTTCACTTTTACTAGACAGGAACTGTAAAGGATAAAATAAAGAAAAAGACAATTATATTGTCGTAATTTATATCCTGCTTAAGTCTTCTTCTATTTGTAGATAAAAGGACGTTTATTTGGATTAAAACTGATTAGGAATCGTGTATATTTCTCTCTTATCCTTTTCCTATTTCGTTTACTAACTTAATTTAAATAAGGTTAGGTGAAGATAATGTTATATAAAAGATAAATTATGTTGTAAAAGATATTGTTTCTTGTTTCGCTAATCAAAAAGATTAATTATTATCTGGAATTTTATTTCTTCATGTAGTATCAGTTCGTTCCATTTGTATTTTACTATGGGATTCAATAACTAATAAACTGCTATTTAATATGAGCAAAACTGAGACTTGTAGTGTATAACTTTTAAAAGGAAATAGATTGAACGGAAGCATTTGCCCAATTTTATAACAATCAATCTTAAATTATCCTGGGGACCTAGTAAGAAAAATCATTTGGATTAAAATAATTTCTTGTAAATAGCCCTAGCGAAAAGTCTCAGATGGCGCAAACAAACATCTTATTATCACAGAATTTAACAACCTTCGGAAATATGTATTGTCTGGCGCCGGGTCAGTTTTACGTGAGACCGCACATTGCAACCGTTCTTATTGTTCCACCGCTCGTCAGTGGACTGCTGAGGGCATATATAGCTACGTGAGTAATCCAGTGGTTCGTGCTCTTGTGGGCAGCTGAAAAAGATATTAACTGTTAACTGATGAAACAGCATTAACGATTTAACAAAATAACGTTTATTGTTTTTCTAGACAATATAAACAACGATAGAAATATTTATGCACATTTAAATGTCAATGAATAAATGACAAACTAAAATAATGACGCAAGAATGGCGGTTAAATAAATAATAGCGATTCTATCAAACACAAATCAATATAGGTAAGTGGTACATGTAAAACAGTACAAACATATAATAATAATAACAAAATAAAAGAGCTACATGTAAAGCAATTTTAATATGCGGTGATAAAATAACAAAACAAAAAGCATGTATAAACAGTTAACAATACAACGAGAAGGCGGGGGTAAATGTAAACACACGATATGAATACCGGCGAAGATAGAAATGCTAGAAGTCCACTAGCTATCTACCACCACGGTTATGCGTTGGTGCTATGAGTGCTTGAGTGACTAAGATTATCGCAGTTATGCGTACGATTGTTCTTATATAGTCTAGTGGTAAAGGTAGATAGGAAACTCTATAAGCTATCGTAACACCATTTACTTATTACCGACGCGTATTTAAACGTTGATTATTAAGCCGGAGAGCAAGCAAAGACATAATTCATACAAAGCATGTTACGATAAATAAATTAAATAAGTTAATTAAATTAGTTAATGAATTTAAGTTAATGAATTTAAGCACATTTATTGCATTGTAAATAAAATATATGAAGCCGCTTACGTTTCATGCAGCAGGGATCAACGGTCGCTTCCTTTACTGTGTTGTCTAGTGTGTAGTACACTCACGTTACCTATGTTTAATATGTAAATACGCTAAACAGCGTCCGCTGGAACGTAAGTTTGTACGCTCATTTCGCTGTTACCTGCGAGTACCGCACGGCATGAAGATAATGAAGAATTCCCCCGTATTGCTGCTGCACTATAATATGTGAGGGACCGAGTAGAGAACAACATGATGTGTTATATATATATATATATATATATATATATATATATATCTATATATTGAATAGATTTGTTTCTCATACAACCCTCATCTGCAAATTATCTCCTAGGTCACTAGAGTGTATACAACTATTCGATGCATAACAGAGATTCGTTGTCACTCAAGCCCTCGTAGCACCTTCGCATAACCATGTTGTTGCCACAGCTTACGGTGTCTGCTTTAAATATTTACGCACTTGACTATAAGATCAATCTAATGCATAATCACGATTGGTCTGACTCACTCAGTCCTCGTAGCACCTTCTCATAACCGTGATGCTACGATTGCTAGTGGATTCCTGGGATTCTTACCTTCTCCGTTATTCATATCGTGTATTTAGATTTACTACCGCTTTCCCGCTGCATTTTAACTGTTTGTACGTGCTTTCCTCATTATTATTATTTTGTTATTATTATCACCGTACATTTGTACTGTTTTACATGCACCGCTTCTATTTTGTTTTGATTATAATAGAATCGCTACTGTTTATTTGCTAACCGCCATTTATGCAATATTAATTTAATTTAGCATTTCATTATCGATATTTAATTATGCATTTATATTTCTCTCTTTGTTTATATTGTCTAGAAGAGCAATAGACGTTCTTTGGTGAAATCGTTAATGCTGTTTTATTAATTAGCAGTTAGAATCTTTTTCAGCTGCCCACAAGAACGTGAACATCTGGACTACTCACGTACTCGTAGCTAGCCGTGCCCTCAGCGGTGGAATAATAACGGTTCCAACGTGTTATCTCACATTAAACTGACCTGGCTGCCAAGAATTCATATTGCTAAAGGTTGTTAAATTCTGCAATAATAGATACAGTTGTTTGCGCCATCTGTAACAATCGCAAGGACTCTCCGTTTGCAGCGTCGCGGCCGAGAGTCTGTTACAATTTAGTTAAAGAAGTATTTTTTTATTTTAAAACTGGTAAAGATTATTACAGATGACATACAGTCGCACATTGTTTTAAATTTTAGTTAAGTGCACTTGATGTTATGATCAATAGGAGAACAAACTCCACTAGAATTCACACAAGACGCATAACGGTAGTAGGTGTTAGTCTTCACCTTCGATACACAGATATGCTTCTCGATCTGAGGCCTCAACAGACTATTACATATTCCCGAAATGAGGCCTCGGTTGTTAGTATTGGCCGGGAGGAAAGAATTATAAGGGTAAAAAGCTTATTTAGAATTAGAATGCAGATGACTTTTTTCGTATTACAATTTACATTTCTTGGGGAAAATATAAAAGGATCTCGCAAACCCGTTTACTTGCATGAATATATATTTGACTCAAACTGAGTGGAGCATTCAAACCTTTATATGTATTTAAGAAGTAAGGTACATTCAAGAAGGAGATGCTCAATGTTTCCTCTTGACCTACAACCACAATTGGGGTTATGAGACATTTTGATGTATTTCCTTTTGCATATACCCCTATGATAGACTTTCGCTCGCGACGCTGCTAACGGAGAGTCCTAGCGATTGTCACAGTTGTCGCAAACAGATATGTTATTACAGAATATAACAATCTTCGGAAATACGCATTCTCGGGTGCCAGGCTAGTTTAAAGTGAGACCGCACATTGGAACCGTTCTAATTTTTCCACTGGTCCTCAGTGAACTGCTCAATGCACGGGTATCTACGAGTACGTGAATAGACCAGATGTTCGTGTTCTTATGGACAACTGAAAAAGATTTTAACTGCTAATTATTAAAACAGCATTAATGATTTTACAAAATAATGTCTATTGGCCTTCTTAGACAATATAAACAAAGAAAGCTATATAAATGTCAAATTAAATTAGCGACACAACAATAGCGATTCTTTTGTAAACAAAACAAAATCAAAGCAGTGAATTTAAAGCAATACAAGTGTGCGGTGACAAAATAATAAAACAGGAATAATGCGGAAAGTATGTAGAAATTGTTAATAACAAAAAGGATGGCGGGAGGGGGGCGGTAAATGTAACAACACGATCTGAATAATAGAAAAGTACAAATGCTAAGAGTCCACTATAGGCTTCGAAACATCGCGTTGCGCGTCGGTGTTACTCTTGCTAAGTTACTGTAACTAACCCCGATGCGCACAGGCTAGAAATGTATACTCCACTAGGTGGTGCGGGAAAGAATTACTATAACACGTAATACGGCGATGCGCATCAGTATTACTGTTTTCGAGTGACTAAAACTAACCTTTTCACAGGTTAGAATTATGCACTCTAGTAAGTGGTTCGGAAGTGAAGTACTGCAGGCGCGTAACATTGCGATGCTCGTCAGTGTTACTGTTGCCCAGTGATTACAACTATCCCCAATGCGTACAGGCTAGAAGTACGCATTGGGGTAGAAGTACGCATCAAAATCTTGGTATTTATAACCCCTAAGCCGCCGGTCGCAAGTCATAACACATACGAGGTCCTTTACATATTACAGTGTAGCAGCAATACAACAAGCCAATGCATAAATTGATTATTAGTAGACTCTGTTACCAGCACAGCATAATCCCTGCTTCCATATAACCTACACAGTTAGGATGTATAAACAGTGAGTACGCATACAACACAAAGACCAATGCTACAGCGGGCAGTAGTCAAAACCCCTACTTTTACTTATCATACACAGCATATTCAGAAAGCGCCATACATATTATACATAGGTAATGTGTGTAACAAACACCACACAATACAGCAAGCGACTTCTATACGATATATGTTAAGTTATCAATGCGCGAACGACGGCGCGATCGTATATTAAAACAGTGTCTACGTTCAAGCTTATTATTTGTTCAATCTAGTATAGGATTCTCAAAATTTATCTATTTAATCGATTTAATTTATTTCAAGTAACATGTTTTGTTACACCCCGTTTTCGACAAATCAGGAGCTTATTTGGATTCCTCCCATTTTTGATACAATGTTTTACTTTAAAATTCTTTGAGGATGCACTTAAATTTCCTTAAAAAATTTCCCATGTCCTTCCTTCGGCAAGATTGTCGACCTCTTTGTTGCCCTCAATACCCTTGTGGCTTGGGATCCTATATAAGTTGATTATAAATTTATTATTATATGTTGAATTAAGTAGTTCCCTAATTACCGGGATTATATCATGAGCTTTACCGTTGGTCTACTGTTCTCAATGTTTTCCAGGACACTAAAAGAAAATGTTGGTTGTTAGTGGAAATGTTAGTTGGTGGTACATGGGGTTATATTGTTTAAAAGCTTGTTTTTTAAACTTTTATACACCTTGTATACTAGTAGCTACTAGATTTATACTATCACATGTTTGATACGAATATGAGAATTTTTTTATATACTTAGTATAATATAAATATAAACAATTTTCAGACATTACGGTTTGGATCGAAAAAGTAACATTATCTATGGTTCTTTACATTCCAGATATCAATCTATTATAGACTGTTTGGAATAACTCATAATCTCATTTTGATATCAATATTCTCATCTCGCTGGAGGAAATTGTATATTTGCCTTAGCTGGATAATCTATCAAGATTTTTATTGCAAAAAGAAAATCCACAAGAAAAGTAAATATAATAGGTGTATCACTTTTTATATTCAACCAAGCTTATAGCATTTACTCTAGATATATGCTGAGTGATTTACGAGTATATATAAGGGGTGTTCTTTCAATTTTGTTTGACGTTTGAAATTTTTAAAATAAATCAAACCAGCGAAAATTGGAATCTCAAAGTGTAATTGGATATATACAATTATAAGTAAACGGAACGACAGAAATTATTAGACATCAACAATAGCGAGTTCTCTAATCGTCTAATGCAATTTTCAGTTTTTTTTAATTCTTAAGCGTAGACGATTAGGATAGAACACTTCGAGGATGTGGAATATGTAGTTTTCTCTTTCAGTTAACTTCACTTTCAATATGCTCGAGCATTTTAAATTTTTAAAATGGTCATCTTATTATAAAATACGATAACATATATGTACAAGGTGCGAGGTATCACGTGTCTTCAATTCAAATAGAGAACTCATTTCTCAAGATATCATCTCAAACATATCATTCTTTGGTAAAGAAACGACTTGCATGCTGCACAAACGTGTTCTGACGGAATTTGTTCCAATGAAGCGTTCACTTTAATGAATCCAAACTTTATCATTTTTAGTGAAAACCCTGATTTCTAAAATAGCCCAAATGGAAAAGCATTGAGTCTATTGAAAATGTCTGGTGAAATCGAAAGTTGAGTCAAAATGAAGTGCGCAATATTTTCTCTTAACCAATTTTGATTCACATGAGCTCTATTTGACGATGTCGAATAGGGCTCATTCGACGATGTCGAATCTTCGATGTCGAATCTATTCGACGATATCGAATCTTGCTGAAAGGTCCACAGTCTGGCACCGAATTATTTGCCTGCTCAAGGCTTTAAAGCAACATGTCACGGAAGTTGGTGGTATTTACACTAACGACAGGTTTTAAAAACACAAGCAGAGAGAGTTTATTTGCATTTAAAACCTTGTTAGGTTTTTCACGTAGCCATATGGCAGTATTCAAAGGACAACTTTGAATACTGCGAACGTTCTACTTTATCAAGAACTGAGCTCACGTTAGGAATTGGATATTTATCTTCTGACTGTTCAATAATTTGTAATCAATCCAAAGACGGAATTTGGGAACTCCAGTCTGATCCAATTTCTTGTGTATTACTATGACTAGGCATGACCTTCGTGAACATGATGGATATATAATATTTTGATTTAGAAGATCATTGACTTGCCTTTTTACTTCTTCTCTTCGAGCATGAGGTAAACGATACGATTTTGTATAGACAGAGTTTGGATTAGATAACCTTTTTGAATATTTGATTACTAACTGTTGATTTGTAAATGTTAGAGAAATACCTGGAAAATAGAATATGTCTTCATATTCTAAACGAAGGATTTTTACTTCTGTACGTTTTTCGTTGTTCATATGTTCGGCTTCAGTGCTGCAAGTTTTGAACTTGTTTAGTCTTTATAGGTATTGCTTCGTTATATGTGTTAATTGACGTGCTTTTATTGTCTGTAAAATTTATTTCGTTTGTAATTTTACGTATATTGTGCAACAGCTTTAGTGATGGACTTAAAAATGGCAAACTTTCTTTTGTAATTTTACGGATATTACACAATAGCTTTGGTCTTAGGGAGATAAATTATCATGAACATCAATGGATTTTTATGGACTAAAAAATGGTAAACTTCCTCCTTAGACAGCAAATAACTACACCAAATATCCTTTCTTCTTTTGCCTCTAGGATCGCAGACAAAACTTTTACATTTAAATTACAATAATTTGCCCAAAATTATTGTATATTAAAGCTTTGCACCAATGGGTTAGAAGAGAGTATTCTACTCTTTTCTACTCTTAGACCACTTTTTTCTAACCCGGCGATATGTTTTGCCTGCTATTCCAGAGGCAAAAGAAGCAAGGATATTTGGTGCAGCCACTTGCTGTCCAAGTTTACCATTTTTTAGTCCATAAAAATCCATTGATGTTCATGATAATTTATCTCCCAAAGACCAAAGCTATTGTGTAATATCCGTAAAATTACAAACGAAATACATTTTACAGACTACGATGACATGTCAATTAATACATATAACGACATGAATCTTTATGAATTCCTTTCATATACTTATATTATGGATTAAAGAGAGTATGTGCAATATATCTTTCATTGTTCTAATAAATTACAATTATATTGCGAAAAACATGTTTTTATTAGAAATTTTCTTTTTCTAACTCGTTTATGGCAAATGTTTTATTTTGTCATTAAATTGGTATTAATGCATTTAGAAACAACTAAATATTTAGCAAATGAAGTAAGATAGTATCAATTTATGTGCATTTCGGTAAGTGTAACTACTTTACATGCGTAATACTGCATAATAAACTCATTTACTAATAGGATTAACGACAATGCTATTAGGAAAACGTTGTGATTAATAACTATAATAATTTAGTCGAACATGTAGAGGTTAATATAATATATCGCTAGCATGTCTAAGAAGATTTTCGCTGGCACATGAGCTTATTCCAATAACTAGAAGATTATATTTCGCGTGTAGGAACCAGATTAAGTAGAATCTCATTTAAACTTAATTAATTTTAGAATTGAAATCAAGTACAAAATGTTATTTATAAAGATCCTTAACTTTATATTCCGTATTTATGGACTATAAAACGCATCTAAATTTTTATGCACTTTCTTGGAAAATAACATTTTTATTTACTTACTAATTTTAGAATTGAAATCAAGTACAAAATGTTATTTATAAAGATCCTTAATTTTATATATGTTTCCTTCTTCTTCCTGTTTGTCATAAGCGGTGTCGTCCTTTTCATATGGTCTTCACGGCCATCAATAGCGTTACTTATGTCGCACTTCTTGAAAGATTTAACAATAATGGCATCAATCACCCAAAACCACGATAGTTTTATCCACTGACACACTTGTTTGATTCTAGTTCGTTTTAAAACTCATGTCGGCGTAAATTATTTGTTCTGTTCATCAATCATCCATTTGTTCGATTCCTCTCTCATATGCATTGTAAAGTGTTTATTTATCCAGACATTAAGGGTTGAAATTGCGAAGTAAATCCTCCTGGAATTACTGCAAGGTCTGTGTTGCTCTGCCTCTAATTCTCTTTCACAGAATCTTTTAAATGACTACTGAACTGATCTAGCAAAAGCAGTGAACTCTTTAATAAAATATCGTTCCTTCCTCCCCACAACCTGTTAATCCACAATTTCATAGTAGCCTTTTCCATCCAACCCTTGTCATGTACGTGTACATTTTTTCATTTTTACTTGTTTTTATACTTGCAGTTTTAGCACCTTTCATGGCAACAATCTTATTACATGACACATCAAATGTCAGAGTAGTTTCGTCCGAATTCGATATATGGCTTAGTTCCACCCTTAAAGTCTTTTAAGTTGTACTATCGCCAAAGAGTATAATGAACCGAAACTTGACAAAAATTCTATGTAAAATTTATTTGCAAGATGATTGATCTTGGTATTTAATTTGATTGTAACTTTTAAATGCTTGGATTCTTTGCTGGTAGAGCCATGTATTTAATACAAAAACAATTATCTGAAATTTATTGTAATAATGCATAAAATAAATAAAATGATACTGTAACTTATATTACAGTGACACTAATTAAACCGGGACAAGAGTATATTTTTGACAAGAGTCTTGCACTTGTGGTTGATTTTAAAGTTTACAATATGAGAAATTTATAAAATAATATGAAAATTTAGTAGAAAATTATTTAATAATTAGAAAAGATTATATGTTAACCAACAAAATTAAAATGAGTTTCAACTTTACATTAAAATTATAATTACTAAAATTTTAAACAATTTATAAATCTAGCAAAGAATGATAATATAATTCAACAAATTTAAATACCCAAATATTTTTAATATGTATTTTACTTTGTTAAATTTTGTTGAAATAAAACAACTAATATAAATATTTCGTACAATACTTGTTCTATGCTTATACAGGAAAACTAAATGCTAAATGGAAAACTATATGTTTTTACTATGTGGAAGAATATTTGTTAATTGGAAAATAGTTTTGAAAAAATTATAAATTCAATAAAATCATTAATTTCCGGGGTTTTTGGTTTGGAGTGCTTGTATTTTTCATTAGTGTATTTTAAAGAATAATATATCCATAAACGTATATATAATTTGATTAAATATTCTAAATTAAAATTGACAAATGGATGTTTAAATGCCTCAACTTCTTTACATTTCAAATAAAGATTAGGGGAGAACTGTGTGCCTTGGGACAACGTGTACCTTAGGACATCCTCATAGAATGCAACCAGTTTACAGTTTCGTATCTTACATGCACTGAGTTTAATGCCTTGGATGATAGATGTCTCCACACAAAATTTTAAATTTCTACTAATTGAATATCTCGAATGTGACAGACAAACTGATCGTAACCAAACCGGAGTAAATTTATATCCAGTGACATCCTTTGGTTTGAAAAAAGTATTTTATAGCAATTTTTTGCATGCTGCTGTATTTGGCAGACATTTTTACCCATCTTGTCCAATTTGTAAACAAAAATAATTCATATTTCTTAAAATAATTGCATCATTTTTCGTAGCCTACTAGTCAGTGTACCTTGGTACATGTCCCACCGTAT
>WYDF02077080.1:0-11262 GCA_009867245.2 Adranes taylori | reverse complement strand
AAAGGATTATTGGTAGGTCTAGGTGTGGAAGTGAGAAGAGAATGAACAGGTACTGGATGACTGATGATGAACGAAATTGTAGAGTATGTGGAAGAATGGATGAAAAATGGCATCATTGGGTGAACGAATCTGCTGAGTTGGGACTAACAGAAGAGGAAATAATAAAAATGAACAAAAGGACACTGTGCATGGATGAGGAGGGTTACGGCTTGCAGTTAATGGTAAAGATAAAGTAGGAAATAAGAAATAAGGAGGAGGTACGAGGATGAATATGTCAGTTCTTGTTTCTAACTTAAAATATGTTATTGGTAGTTTTAAAATACTGTTTATGTTTATGTACTGAATAAAGTTTTGTTCATTCTCTTTTCAAATGTAATATATGTAAATTATGCCAATAAACGTTCGTTATATGTAGTAAGCGATGGTAAAGTACAGCTCCGGTTTTTTTTGCTAAAAACCCTTAATAAATGTATGGTGGAAGGTTACATTTCAAAATATGGAAAGAGCCGGAGGTTCTACTGATTCCTAGGGGGGGGGGGGTCGGCCACCCAAGGATTGGAGATCCTACAGACATATTTGTATCATATCGATGGTAACCAAACCGCTGGATCCCTTGGGTAGGCTGTACAAGCATTTAGAGGAGGAGGGAGGCCTACATGAAAACCTGAATAGATTTAGGAAAGGTGAATCCTCGGTGGACACCATTAGGCAAGAAGACAGCTAACGAAGCGAATGAGGGCATTTGGAGAACCTGTCGCCATTGTGTTATGGTGACGATAGATATCCAACATGCCTACAACATGGATCTTGGCATTAGGATTAGATGTCGGTAGGATAAGACAGGCGATTAGAGTTAAAAAAGTTCCCTCCTACATAGGTAGGATCATATCTAGCTATCTAAGTGACAGGTCAACAACATTCGTTGAACAGTGGAAGCGGGGTTACGTCGGCTGTAGCGCCGTGTTCTATAAGGCTCAGTCATGGGCTTAAAACTGTGAAACCTAATGTACGATGACTTGCTCACTATTGCGCTACTGGAACGGGTCATTGCCGGACAATTGCCTGTGCAAACGATTTGGCTATAATAGGCAGGGAAAGGAAAGAGTTTGCGCTGCACAAATAGCTTAATAGGTCTCTTGGGTTAATTGAAGGGTGGCTAAGAGATGGTTAATTGAACATTGCCCCTCACAAGACGGATGCTATTATGTTGACTGGAAGAAGGAGAGTCTCGGGGCTGGAGCTGTGTATCGAAGGCGGCTGTAAGGTGATATTCTTAAACAGGCTTAAATATCTGAGTGTGACACTGAACAGGGGGCTGAAATGTACTGCACACATCCGGGACGTTGAGGTAAAGGCAACGGAGTGGCTAAATAAATTCAC
Organism: Adranes taylori; assembly: GCA_009867245.2. Taxonomy (NCBI): domain Eukaryota; kingdom Metazoa; phylum Arthropoda; class Insecta; order Coleoptera; family Staphylinidae; genus Adranes; species Adranes taylori. Next base: position 9,882 of record WYDF02077080.1, on the reverse strand, counting down.
CAAAATCATGCCAAGGACAGGAGGACCGAGAGCGGTGAGGAGGAATTTGCACTGTGCGACGGCGGAATCAATAGTTTTGTATACAGTTCCGATATGGTATGAAGCTACGCGGATGGCATGCGTTAGGGAGAGCTTGGTGATGGTCCAGAGAGTTGGGCTGAGGATCGTGGCGTGCGCATTGAACTTGGCGGTTAATTCCGTGTCTAAAAAAAGTTGTTAAGAGGAATTACGACAGAGTCGACTATTGAATAGATTAAGCAATGACGGGACACGAGTGCTTTGCTGATTATCTTTGTCACATAGGGAAATTAGGAACGGGAGAGTGCCAGTATTGTAGGGGTAGGTTGATGAGGCCGGGCACACCCTGTTATGTGTGAGGCGCTGAAAACATTGTCGATACAATACTGGAGAACGAGGGGAGCTGGAATATAGTAGCGGTCTTTTTTCAGGGTACTCTTCAAACTAAGGAAGCTGCTAAATGATAAGAAATAGGTGATATTTTGTGATAGGCACTGTGACAGCTGGTCCTGTGATAGTAGGAGGCACTATACACCTCCTACTGATTAGATGTTGCTGTTATTTTGTTATTTGTATGTTGTTATATTGCTACTTTTTTCTTTATTACTTTTAGGGCACAGAAGGATAGCGCTGGTCTCATGAACATGCAAAGGAAGCCTAGTAACAGTTGCTAGTAACAGGAGCTAGCAAAGGAAGCCTAATAACAGTCGTCTTTTGTGGAAAATTTTTATCATTTAATAATATTTGTATTTATTTTACGGGTTGAGATTCAATGGTCCAATTTAGTTAGGTGGGATCTTAACAGGTTAAAATTATCAAAAATTTTATGTGAAAAGAAGTCAGAATAAGGCAGAGAAATCTTGAAGCCGACAATACTACAAGCATGAAAGAAGCCAGCGACACGCAGAATTGGACAACGTCACATAACAAAGCACGTCGCTAGAAAACCAAAAGCGCGTCCGACTGAAAGAATGTTGCCGAAACTCAATCATGGTGAAAGTATTAAAATAATATGCAACGGGGTGACATTTACGACGAAATTTTGATCTAAAATTGCGATTTATTTAAGCTGGCAACCCCGCTACAAAAAGAACTACAAAAATCAATCAACACATTTTTCCAACCAATATATTCTTTTTATTTTGTTATTTCTACTTTCGCTATATCTTATAAATTCCAATCTTTAAATCTTAATAATACTAAGTTGTCAGAATCATTCAAGATTTTGTAGTGACCCAACTAAAAGCTAAAACAGCTTGGGAAACGCTGTTTGCAAATTTATTAATGATCGATTTACGATTTAACTAATTTGCAAATTTATTACAGACCGTAATAAAATATGTGCATTCGGTTTGTGAGTCCATAAAATTCAGGCATATTTATTAAGATATCATTAGTATAATACTGTTTGTAAGAACTGAATTATCATGAATAACTTATGTAATAATTTGCAAATAACTGGTAATGTGTATTAAGTCAATGCCGATAAATGCGTTAATTATATTATTATCTACATTTAATCCATCTAGTTTAGTTTATAAAATTAGTTTTTGTCATTTTAGAACTAATTGCATTTGAAAGTAAGATTTCAAAACCGTTTTGATATATTCTGGTAAACTTTAAATAAATTACATCACCTTGAATCTGAATTAAATTATTTAAATTGTTTTAAGTCTGTTAAGATAAAACGCTGTTGTTTTTATCTTTCATATACCATATAGGTATGTAATATCTATAGGTATATGAAAGATATGGGATACATGTTTTGACAATCTTTCCTAATTCACCTTAGTACGCCTCTTGTATTAAAATTACTGCAATCATTTAATACGCAATTCAAAGAGGGGGTCATAAGGAATAATTTTTCATATAAAAAGTTTTTTCTAAAAAAAATTTTTCTTGCTCAAAAAATTTAAAGAAGGGTCGATTTTTCAGTTTCTGTTTGTACGGATGTATGTTCAAGAAGTCCTCCTTCCCGATCTGGATGACAATTGGTAAACAGATGTAGACTATGAATCCGCAGAACGGTTTTTTCATTTCTTTTTATAAATCCAATATGGCATACAGGAGCCATTTTTTTACTCAGAAATTTCGTATTCAAACTAGGAGCCTCAAATAGGACCTTATATTATGTGTCGAATAAAGATATTCCCATATTTCCAAATTGTATGAGAAGCGGTGTTGCCACGTTTGAACTTTAACAAACTTTTTGAAATATCTCAGGTATAGATTAATAAGCTTAGTTTCATTGTTAAGTTGTTGAACTGCAACGTCTGAAACAATAGTATTATTTTTATCAAACCCTGGCATTTAAAATTAATTTTTATGATTTGTTCATTTGTTCCTGATGTTAGAATAAAGTTTTGTGGGGTTACAGTGTTACTGGGTTCTTTCCCAATTAGTTTTAGTAGAAAAACCAAACTGTGAGAAAATCACAGTGTGACAAAATCACTGTGACAAAATCACAGTTTGTCACAAAGTGACAATTATTATTATTTATAATTAGGTCATACTTTAATATTTAGTTTGTGCTTATATGTTATTATATAACCAAAGATTGTAGCTACACATAGTAGTAAAAATATCTGAGATTGAATCATTTTAATCGGCTTTACTTTAAAGAAACTCAAAAAATGGTCCCAAAGTCACCACCGTTTACGGTACTAATAAAAAATAGTTTCCGTTTTAGTACCAGCAAAGGGGGTTGGCACTAGAAATTCACTTTTGAGTATAACAATACCGCCGTAGAAGAGCAACAGTTGAACAAGGGAGCAACAGTTATCTTTCATTTTGTAGTTTGAGTACTCTGCTGGGATAAAGCATATAGAATTGATGAATCCGATTCAGAAACTGGTTACATATCGTAAATATATTAATTTAATATTAAAATTTCGTGGATGTGATCCCGTCTTTCATATACTGAAAGTAAACTATCTTTGGCAATTATACTTTATAACTGGTCTATTAATATTTTGATAGGTCAATAGCTGTTTAGGATAACAAGCGATTAGCCTAAAGATATATAGTTGTAACCATACACCAAAGGGTATTTCGCATATGTGTAGAGTTATTATTTTGTCGTCTTTAGTAATCTTTCTGTTTAACAATCTCAAAATAGTAATCATTATGTGTATTAAAATATTTATTGAAATATCTCCTTTAAATCTCTTCCGATTTTATTTTAAATTTTTTTCTAAAATCACAATGTAAGATAGACACATGCTCTTCTTTTTTTTGTTTTGTTAAATTTCTTATATCGAACGTTCTCTCAATATTTAGGCGATTAAGTAAATTAGAAAAAACCACAAGTGATTTGACTTTGAAATAAAATGCACTATAAATATTTCGGTTCCTAAGAAGGTTAGAAAATTAAACTTTATAAAATTATATAAGACTACGAGACCTCAATTTGCTCAATCTCAGCATTTGAATGTGTTGATACAACTTTGAGTAATAATAAAAAGTGTAAAATGGTTCATCTTCAAAAGGTGCTATTTCGTCAAAATGCATTATGCCAAGTGCTTTATAGAACTAATAAATCGATGTATAGCGTTTATTATATGCAAACTTGCATACAATTGGAAATTAAACGGAAACTTTTAGGAATTAGTTTAGACAGAGACATCTAGCGCATTGATAGAATACCGGACTCATAAATCGGTGTAGTGATATCTTGCGACTATAGTGGAATGAAATGGTGCTGAAGACAGCAACCACTATGCTAGAAACACGTGTCCACCCTCCTTCAATTTTTGAATTAATTCTTAAAACTTCCTAATCATCATATGCAATTTTCCGAAATAATACCTATCTATTTAAAATTTGTTCCTACTGCTAAGAAGTAAATACTTATATTCTTCATTTAAAGATTATGTTAGTGCGTACTTTAATACTGAAGATGAAGTAGAGGTGTCATTTAAGAGGTTGACCTTTCATTGTTAAAGTACCCCTTTCAATTAAGATCACTGTAGACACAACTTTGGCCATCTTTGAGGGTGGTCCGATGCTTCTCAAAGAAAAACCCAATGATATGGTATGCCAGGCAAACTTTGATTGTTAAAGTCCCTTGCTCTTCGTTGGTTAGATAAAAACACTTTAATGGTTCATCTAAAACGGTGTTATTTCCTCCAAATACATTGTACACAGCTAATAAAATGCATTATATCTTGCGCCTATAATGTAATAAGAGAGTGCTGACGACATCTACCACTATGGCAGAAACACGTATCCACCCTGCCTCAAATTTTGAATTAATTCTCAAAACTTTCTAATCATCATATGCAATGGTTCGAAATAATACCTATCTATTTAAATAATAAAAGTTTAAAAAAACTGTTTAGTAACTCCATGTACATTTTTATATATTTTGATAGGTTTATGATTTTGTTAACAATCATATCAAATATGAGAGGTTTAACTTAAATGATATGACTCCTAATACATTAGGAATTCTCTATTGCTTACGATGGCAACCGTCATTTAACATATTGTAACGCCAAAAGTTATTAGACGCATTCACTTCTTGCGATTCTACTGTATAGATTTTAAATACTTTAAATGATCTAAGGGAATAATATCTAAGTGACAGGAAATCATCCGGTCTAACTGAGACTTAAAATTAATAAAGTCCTCTAGCAATCTATCATTATAATTTCATAAATTAATTTCCTTATAAAATAGAGACTCATTCTAGCTAAAAAAATATACAGGCATGATGATTTCATCGTGCAGGTCTTACATTGTAGATGAAGGGTAAAAGTTGCCGCGACGCAAGAAATTAAAAGGAAGTAGAAGAGAAAATAGTATTTTTACGCCGATGGAAACGAATCTTGACGTAAATCCGCGAACGTCGAGGATAAACGTTTCTCCGTTCCAGAAATTTTTAAGAGATAATGAAAATTTCGTGGGAAAATCGCTCAGATTTTTATTAGTTCTTGATTGCAGATTTTTGTCAGATTTTGAACATTTCGTAACCAATTCTTTGCTAGATTTTTAACAGTATTAAAAGTTTATTTTTATGAATTACGCGTATTTTACTTTATTAATGTCGTTTGTTATCGTGAAAATTATGGCCGACGTTAAGATGTAAGTAGGCAATTATTTTATTATAAATCTTGATTAAGGGACAGATATACATTTATTGTTTTTTCTGAGTAAATAATCTTATTGAATGTAACTAATTTTCATTCAATAACAAGCTAACAATCAATTAAGTTTTATTTCGACGTTGTGTATATTTACTTATAAAACTAGTCTAGACTAAAGTTTATCGTTGAAAAATAAATATTTATGCAAATCTAATAAATCAGAATTGTACTGTATTATGTTAATAATTACTATTTATTAAATGTTGCATGGTCGTTGTTTCATTTATTTCGTATCAGCGGAAAATTGTGTAATATCCGTACTAATATTATGTGGACAGAATAAATCTTTACGAGTACTCGTTTTATTATTTGGAATTGTGGGCAACATAAACCCACAATAATTGTTGCCGTAAAATAAATGATTTCGTTTTTACTAGAGTATTTTACAATCAATCGTGTTTTAATTGAATTTTGTTTTATTACTTAATGGGTTGTACTTGTTTTATTAAGATTGGATCTTGCTTTAATCAAACAAGGTTCCCTAGTCAATATTTTTTTGTCAATTTGATTAGTGCATGACTTTATTAAGACCCCAAATTACCTATTATTTGTTTCACTACTTCCTAAATAAATCATTATTCTACTATTCCTACTATTCCCGGTAGGCTTGGGTGTTTTTTAAGTAGAATTTATTTATCTTGTTAAATCTGATTCAATTCCATGTCACAAATTTCAACGTGATAGTATGAGATGTAGCTGAATAGTAAGAGATATGAGTACAGAAACACATAGCTGACCGGGAATGGTTTATTTCGCATACTTTTGGATTTAATATTTTGCTTTATTTAGTAACTTTTCTGTTTGATAACACTAAACACTGGCGGATTTAGGGGACCTGATTAACCAAGTTGAAACTGCCATTTTAATCAAAATTTAAATAATCCTGAAACATTGAACAGAAATATTCAGATGTTGTATATGTGTGCTGAGTTTGAACCCCTCCCTAAATTATAATTTGGATCTGCCACTCACAACATATATTAAATTTCAGGAGCACCGTGTTATAGACTTCATAAGACGTAAAATATTTTTTCCTGTTGTATATTTTTAAAGGTGAGTGGTATTTTATATAAATACCTAGTAATTTAATATTATCTGTACACTTCAAATTAATTAGTGAATTTAATAACAGTCCCGTCAATTTATTTTATAGATGTAGTCACATGCCTCAGATTCTAGTAGATACTAGCCTTTAAATTTATTCAAATTCATATAAGGCACAAGCGAATCTTATTAATAAATATCGCACAAAGAATTCAAGTGCGTAGTAACCTACGTATTTTTATATATGCATAAGTTTTTTATATGTGTTTTTTCTGGTTATTACGCACTTGTATATATTAGTAAGAACTTGTGCGAAATTACTTAACAAAACCACTATCGAATTCGTACTTAAGATTTTGCTTTATAAAAGTATACATATTTAGAATTAACTACGAATTTATATGTTGAATTCCCGTTACCATGGTGATGAATAGAGAAGTTTCTAGTAATTCGGAGGTATCTTTGGAAACATTTGGACTGGACGCCTCATATTTGGTATTATTCAAGAATGGTATACTAACAAGAAGCACAAGGGCTATCACAATATATAATAATGTACAAGGTGTTACTTACAAGTTTTTTGATATTTTTGATGTGTTCCATTTTGTGCACATCATTATTGACACTCTTCTTCTGTTCTATATATAAGATGCTTCTGGTACGATGCTCCTGGTACGGGTGTTTCAAGCTAATTTTTCACTTCTCTGTACTCCATTTTCTCATATTTGATATCTGTAGGCGAACTTGCTATTGCAATACGTTCAGAAAGATATAGTTTCAACAATGCGATCAGTATATTCAACTATTCATATTGACAAAACTGAGATCTCTCAGACTTATGTATCTTCTCATAGGAATCGATATAGATAGTTAAGGTAAGGCAATTTTTCTTCAAGGTTACATGAATCTAAAACAAAGAAGTGATTTTCATAAATAAAACTTCAAATAACATCGACGGGGCTTTAGGCAACCGAGACAATAAAGTTTATTTGAATTTAAGTTTGTTTATTTTATTTGAATACTTAGTTTAATTGAATGTCCTATCTTTAATAGTTTATGAGATTTATCCAAAATTTGTAAAATTTAAAACGTTGCGAAGTTGTGGTCTACCGTAATTTGAGACATGAGACTAATTTTATTAGACATATTGTAATGAAAGAGTATATCCTCGGTTACTGGAGTCTAGCAGACACTTACTTGAATCTGGAAAGTGTTCTTTTAAAACTTTATTCTAGCGATCGCAATACTTTTATTATACCTAAATGTAGAAAGATGTTGGATAACTACCCGCTTGGCTACTAAAGGGGAATTGTTAACAAACCCCGTATAAACTTAGGATGGGCAAATGAAATAAAAATAAATTGGACAAAGGATCGATTAATTTAATTTAAACATGAAATAAAAAAATTCAACAAAGGATCGGATAATTCAATTTAAAAATTATTCTGCTCCCAGATTTAAAAATTAGATTTAGTTATTCTGTTAAAATTATTCGTATTGAGATTTTCCTACGTTAAAGTTAAATATTGACGTTAAATACTAGGCAAATAAAATGAACAAAAAATTGAACTTACAACAAACAAACTTTTTTTAGTTTCGCAAAATCCAAAACCGTAGTGAATGATCATAATCCCCCAAAGACTTTAGACACTTCTTGTGCTATGATCTTTGTTTTCGTTATTAGAGCAAAGTACATTTTTTATTTGGAAGTAGCATCAAGGTAAAGTAGGTTGTTTTTGTTCATTGTTTATCGCATGTCAAATCATTAGTCGATTCATGCGTTAATGAAATTGGAAAAGATTCTACACATTCTTAAAACAAATTTTTATTTTAAACAAAATAAATGATTACCGAAACATTGAAATTAAATTGTTTTAAATAAACCTTTATTTTCTTAACAAAATAATTTGATTAAATTTATAAATTTTTCCTGAATAAATGAGTTTTGGAAAGAAAAAACTATACTAAACATCTACCTAGTGATAATAAAATTACTTACTTACTCTATGGCTTTACAGCCCTTGAAGGACCTGATTGTTCATTCGACAAAAAGTTCGTTGAGATTGTGAAATGATTGTACTGTATTGCAACATTTCTGGCACTGCATCCCGAATTCTAGTTGCTAGTAAGAGCCATGTTGTGACAATGTGAAACTAGTTCACTCTAATTTTCCTCTAAATCAGTGTTATACAGGATGAGAAAGATGTAATAAATAAATCAATCAATTGATTATCGTTCTTATCATTGATTTAAAAAATATATTATCAATCCCGAAAAGTAAAATATTTTCTATTTGAATAAAAAAAGTAAGAATTGGAAACCTCATCTAAAAACTTTACAAGCATAATGTGTATGGTTATGTATCTATAAGAACAAAGACCACAGTGACGCTTTCGGAACAATTTTTGCAAGCATTTGTTCATTTGTTTTGTTTTTTGCGACTAAAAGATTCAAGCGAGTTTGTACAATGTGGATAGTCGTTGCATGTGTGCTTCTAATTTGAACAGTGAAATATCTTTCAGAATCAGCCAGTGAATTGATTGTATGTAGAAAGTCGTGTGGGGTATAGCGAATCAAGTTTTACATTTTGTATATCAACAATGTTTGGATCATTTACACTAATTTTACAATAAATTAGCTTATCAATATAAATTTAAATTCGCACTTTTTATTTTTTCTAAATTTTTACGCATTCATTAGTTAGAATGGTTCAAATTATTTGTTATATTTTTCTTTTTACCCTTGGCTTCAGGTTCACGCGACAATAGTGTTACAAAATTGCTCAAAGCAGGATCGTAATTTGTTTACCTTTTTAACTACTATACTGAGATTTATATCTATTCTATTTTGTAACATGAAAATTCTCGGACATGAGATTATCAGGGTTGGGTAAGAGTTCGCTGTTCTCAATTATAATAATAAAGTACTTAAACCCTATACGCAATAACATGTTTAAATAGTTTGGTTAATTGTACTAATATTTATAACGTCAAATATATGCTCCTACTCGCGATTTTAATTTACTGATAATAGTTTGCGATGCTAATTATAATGCAAAAATCGTTAGGTTGTTCCATACCATTTCCATAGAAAAATAGCAACTGAAATTTTCGAACTGAATATAATTCAATATTTGATATTAAATGGTTCTTGTGATTGTGACCTGGCTTTTCTCTTACTACACCATGACGTTGGAGGAATTAGATGATTGAATGCAGAAGTTTTATCGCAGATATTGTAGCTAGGTACGGTCCATTAATTTGGCGGAGATGGTGAAATGAATTATCTAAGATACGATGAAAATTTTATGTCGTAGAAAATGAATTTGCGATGACGGATTTATTCGCTTTCGCCAAAGTAGTATCGGAACAGGCATCAGTTGTGGTTTTCTCGCGTTACTCTGATGTAGGGTCTCTGCCATTCTCTGTTCATCTCTTGGCTTTGTGGCTTCCCCATTGACGAAGATCTGTCAAGGAAGGGTTACGAAAGATTAATATGAATGAATAAACTTAGAAGTGAGTGACGAGAGTACGAAAGATTCAGCAGAAAATTATGAATCGAATTATCCAGGTATATTAACTTGATCGAATTGTCAGTTCGATAATGGACCAACGTCCGAAACTCGAGTCACAAAGTAAGTGATATATAATAGTGCTTACGACGTTTCTCACAT
>WYDF02077069.1:0-11262 GCA_009867245.2 Adranes taylori | reverse complement strand
ACCTAAACCCAAATGATGTTCCCTCTTTCCTTCAATATCCACCCTTATACTATGCTATCCCTCTCTTCCCCCTTCCCATTTTCTTTTCCTTTCCCTTCCTCCTTTATAACCTTTCCCCCGTACCCTATCTTGTTCTCTCCTCTCCCTGCCTTCCTTCCCCTGACTACCTCCACCCTATCCCCCCTGTATGAGATGACCTGATATGCGTCAGCTTAGTTGTATAATTGCAACCTAAACTGAACTTGATCATCTCGGCACGCCGTTTGCATGAGTCACTTACGTTTAGTTTAGACCTGTGTGTCGAGTTAGAACGGTGTTTATTTTAAATTGCAGGTAGTTTATAGTGACTTACCCGTTTGTACTTTGCTTTTAAGTGTTTATGTTTGTACAAGCAGATTCCTAAAAATGCCGCGAAATTGTGAAAATCATCCAAATAATTTCTGTTATGTCTGTGATGAAATAACTCTCAAATCTAAAAGAAGTAATATTACTTCCCTGATAGGAGAGGCATCTGAACTTTATTTCGGGTGTCAAATGGGTGATGAGGATAAATCTTGGATCCCTAGTATTTGCAGTGCGTTTTGCGTAACATTAATAAGTGGTTGGCTTAACGGAAATTTGCGACAAATAATATTTGCAATTCCATTGGTATGGAGGGAACAAAAGGATCACTTGCTGACAATTATTTCGGCATTACAAAATTTGCTGCAATAACAAGCAAGACCAAGAAAACCATTAAATATCCCAATCTCCCTTCTGCTATTAGGCCTATTCCTCACAGTTACGAGCTTCGAATCCCAGCACCACCTAAAAATTGGAGTTTATATTCCTAAAACTCTAGCAATGAAGATTTAAAATTAAGTCCAGAGAAAGACGACCTTGAATGGCCAGATTTTGGTGGAACGTCTACCTCATAGAATCAATCAATTTGAACTCATAGATATAATGCGTGATCTAAACTTGTTAAAGATTTAGGCAAATTGTTGGGATCTAGTTTAAAAGGTTTCCAGTTTAAAAATTTTACTTAGGAAGTACAGCACTGAGAAATTATGAACTAACTTAGTTCATCATTTCTCAGTGCTATACTTTCTAAGTAAAAAAAAATTAAGCCTGAAGATGCTTATGTTGTAAGCGAGAGCGGTAGCAATAAATTAATAAAAAAATAGGGAAGTACATTTAATATAACATTTATTAAAACACCCTTATTATGGATTAACCAACGTCAATAAAAAGTAAAATTTAAATTTTGTCGATCAGTGTTACCTGTGAGAATATAGTTACTGATTGTATTCTTGAATAATAAAAATAATGTAAAATAGAACATGGAAACAGGAAAGAAAAACTAAATATATAAAAAATTAGTGCAGTTTTCACGTTCCCATGTCAATACGTTCTACTTTATAGCGGACTAAAAGCTATAAACTTCCGCAAAACCTGCAAGTTATCTAAAGACTTGAAGTCAGATTTTGAACGCAATTTATTTCCAACTAGTGCACGGTATTTGCTATCTAAATGCAGTACATGCACTCAATGATTGAGTTCTGTTTTATAGACATCGATAAAAAATAGTGGATAGTCGACAAGATTTCCTTATTACTATTTTCCATTGCTCCAATATAGAAATTAACGCCGATTTTTAGTATAACAATTTCAAATATCGATTTTGATTTTGATTCAGAAAGTATACGAGTATATCTCATATTTTTAAACTTATTTAAGTTTTTGTTAGATAAATAAATTTTGACGAGATGCTTCTCAACGATTGTTTGATATTTGTCTAGCATCAAACATGATTTAATTTTATATTGTTAATATAAAAAAATATTTAACTACTTTTAGTCTACAGTTTGCGAATGAAGATATTAAAGACATTGAATGTCTCGATATTTAAAATTACTTTTTCAAGTTTTGGAAATTTATAGAGTAGAGTCTCGCTCATCCGACATAAATGGGTCGCCATGACGTCGAATAAGCTAAAATGTCGGATAACAAGGAAAGGTTCAACAACAAGTTGAAAGAAGAACGAAGTTAAAGTTATACAAATTTTTAATGTTCAAGTTACTAATGTATAGGGCTACAACGACTTTGCTTTAGATAAAAGTTGTGTATGTACATATTTTATGAAAATGTAGTGATCTTCGTCTGTTTCGACGATGATTTCCGTTTGCTTGCTACCAAGTTTCGCCATCTTTGGAGCATCATTATATCAATCACCGTCGCTTCTTCTTGGTGCTCAACGTACACCATGGCGACTTCTAGTGCCTTTACTGCATATTCATGGGATCGCTTCCTCACAACTAGGGATGTGTTATTCTAAAAAAGAATGCTTTCTTCAGTAATTTTTGGATTCTCCAGTTGTATTCCTCAGTTGTATTTTTTCATAACAACTTATTCCATGACTTAACAATTGGTGAAGCACAGGCCCTTGCAATACAATAAGCCAGATCCTTTATGTTAATGCCTTTCAATTTAGTCATCATATCAACCTGCCCACCATCAGCTTATTCTAACAATGTAGAAAGTAGTCTCCTTCGGTAATTTCATTTAAGTGTTTCCAAACCACCCTGGTTGTCAAATGGCCGTTAAATTCGCTGGTTGAAACATCGCTTTGATGTCACCGTCTTAACGCTCATCTGTATTCGGGTGTGTTGGGGCATTGTCTAACAATAATACGGTTCTTCTTGGAAGATTATTTCTCTTTCAAATATTTCTCTATGGATACAACAAATTCCCTAAAAAACCATTCTTTGAAATTTTCGCTGCTCAACCACGCACTTTTCGTATTGTAATACCTTAATGAGAGAGTCCTTCTTGCAATTGTCTTGAATGCTCGTGGAATGCCCGATAAGTGCAAGATCCATTTATAGATCGCTGATGCATTGCTGCAAACAAGAATTGTTACGCTTTCTTTGCTAAGTTTGATTTTTCTGTTCTGGCTGCAAGGATCTTACTAGATAACAACGTAACATTAAGCCATGTCTCATCACAGTTGAAAATTTGATCGCCTGTATGGCTTTCATTTTTTATAAAGGGATGAAATTTTTTACGAAAAACATTCATTTCTTCTGAGGACAGTTTCTCCCCACAAACCTTTAACCTGCCGTGAATTCTGCGACACCTTCTTTAAATTCATTTCGAAAATGCTTTTTGCTGCAGGATAGGCTCCGTGCACCAGTATAAAGCGTCACTTACTTGTTCATATTCACTATTTATTATGATTTTTCTCTCCTTTAATATACTTGAAGAACAGAATTTTTATATTTCAAATCATTACCTTTTCTAGTCTCCTACTGTTACCCGTCTAATGCCGTAGATTGCCTCAAGTTTTTGTTGCGTCAATAAAACAACCTTCTTTCTTTTCGTTGCCATAAGAGCGTAATAATCAATACAATATGTAAAGTATGTACAGTACTAAAACAATAACACATCAATAATAAAAACTCAACACACGGCAGTTACAGCTACTGCACTCAATAAAAAACAATAACAACTCCACAAAACAGAATCAAGCATTTGGTAGATCGATTCGCACTACACGGAGCTGTGACAGAGCAAGATGAGGTTATGGGTAAATAACACTGGAGACAAAGGCTAGAGATAAAGGCTACAGTCTGTCGTGGAGGCTCTGTGGTAGCGGTACACTCAATGACGACAAAAACTAGACGCTTGCTAACAAGCGGCGCATTTTCTCGTTGTCTCGTTGTCTGGTTTCTTTTTTTGCAGGAGGCGTTTAATAAGACGAAATGTCAGACAAGCGAAGGTCGGACAAATGGGATTCTACTGTATATAGAAACCCTAATTGTCATATAATTTCCTCATAATATCTTGAGACTACTTAATAATCTATAATATAATGTGCATAAAAAACTAACCCGTAACAATTTTAAATATTTAAAAAAGCGGAAAACAAGAATAAAAACGAATCAAATATTGAGAGAAAAATAAACTCTGTGAAGGCGCCGAGAGACTGAGATCTTCATTATCTCCAAACTATGCTTCTGCGAATTTTCCATTACAATCCGTTCGTCTACGTTTCACTAGATCCCCTCACATTAGTCTCCAATTTTTCCTCTTTTTTCTCGCATATCCTACATCCTTTTTTACTCTCCTTCATTCAGTGCCTGTTCCTTCTCTCTCCACTACCACACTTAAATTTTAGAATTATCTCTTTTTATTTTCATGCTTAACCCTGACAGTAGATATTCTGGCATTTTCCCTTCTTCTAATATTTAGTGTTATAAATACATTCCCTTATTTTTTCTTTTCTTTTCCGTTTTTCCACATGCTCCTTTCTATCTCTCTCATAACATTAGTTTCACCACTCATTTGCACAAACCATTCCTTCATGAACCATCCTATTCTCACTGTGCTCTTTTGCTATCTCTACTCCATTCATTAATTCCTCCCTCTCTATTGTCCCCTTCCTTGAACCAGCATGTGCACCCTTTTCACAAGTCTGCCACTCACGTCTTTCATAACTTTCATTTCATCTTTTGCTAATTTATTGAACCCTCCTACACAACATTTATACCTGTCTAACTTCTGCATTACTATTTCGCTCAGTCTTGATTTTTCTGGCCCTAATATTTTCATTTGCAATTTCTCTATGTCCTCTGTTTCGTTTACCAGTCTCTCTTTCGCAACATATAATAATATACTACTTACACACGCACCACCATTATCCTTAACCTCATACTCACTCATACCTCATACGAGTATCAGAACGTTTCTTCCCACACACACTTCCTTCTTTCGGACGCCACTTTTGCTTTCATTGCCAGAGTCCTTGCATGTTCCCTGCTTCCCCACACTAATGCTTAGGCAGTAACCAAGTAACTGCATTTTTCACACATTCACCCTTCATATAAAATCATCCTTCTTGTTTTCTCTCTCTCTCTCTCTCTCTCTCTGTTCTTTTGCATATCATTCTTCTATTGTCTTCATTGTCATACCGGTGATAGTCTCCGGTGATAGTCTTTTCGGTAAACATATGTTAAGAAGAAGTGAAAGATGCAGAACAAAAGCTCGTAATAAGAACATTCATTAATCTTTTAAATGTTTTCATGCGGAAAGAATTGTAACGCCATTTCTATGATTAACGTCTACACCTCCAGAAAAATGTAACGTGCCGTCTAGGGTCGTGGTAACTCCTGCATCAAGCTATCAAACTTGACGCTAAATCATCGCCAAAATGTGAACATTGAGTATGAGCAATTCCGTTTTGCTAATTTACTGGTCGTACAAGAGCTTCGTGAGGTCCACGTTGCTATTCGCATAACTTTATCATACCCTTTAATTTTTTCTTGATCTTTCACGGAGGTCGTGGGCGGGGGATTCTTCGTACTCTCTTCACATTTACGTGGTACCCCAGACTGAGAGGCATTTCATTGCCTTCGTCAACCATTGTAGATTTGTGGGAAAATAATCAGGTGGGTTTCCAGTTGATTGCTTTCTGCAGTTCTCAAACTCTCGGAATATGTAGGGAACGACAGTTGAGTAGATAATAAAAAATTATAGTCATCCTTTTTATGTCACTTTAAATGGGGATAAATTTATTGTCTTGATTCTTTATTTTGTGAAAGATGTAAGTAGTCCCGGAAAGTATTCCAATCTAAAAGGAATGAATATTGAAGAAATGAGTCAGTTTCCTGACTGTATGTTTACTTTCATTTTTGTAGTACTTATGTTGTCTTTAAGTGGCTTTTGTTATTCTTTATTTCCCTAATAGCCCTTTAAGAATTATAATGTTTATTTGTGTTCCTTTCCTACCTCCAGATATTCAATGGTGTCCGAATATTTCTCCTCTCGACCTATCCAAAATGGATTTTTTTTTGTTTCCAAGCTCTATTTCTTTCATTCGTTGTTAGAGATAGATGTTTGGTTTCCTATTTATTTAATCATTATTCATTAATTCTATTGATCTCGCGTATCTAGTTTTAATATACTGTTCTATTCTATAAGTTACATCCACAGAAATCATATATAAGGAGATTCTAAAACGCGTGATCATATTTTACAATCGTAGGTTCCATGTCATATCTACAAAGCTCCTGTTCGCCTGTAACTGACATATAGCTTTAATAAGAAATGATATTATTTGATTTAAGACTTACGTGCACATACGTGGCATACCTGCATTGTGGCGGCAATATTATAATTTACACGAAATTTGATAAACGGTCGGCGGAAGCCACCGTAAATGTTTTACTATTACTTTAAAACGCAAATGGATCTCACGAATAAAATTTTTAAACGTTTAGTCGTATACAGTATGTTTATTTGATTTTTGTTATCACATCAGATATTTCATTTATTTAGAGATCTGACAAAATGTTATAGAAGAAAAGTTGTTCTACATTTAATTTTCTATTATCTGCCATAGCCAAGAAAACAATTCACCATCAAATGGATTAGATTTAACAAATTCCTTCAAAATTTTAAACTGAACGTGACCAATTTTATTGTGTATTCTAAAAACGTAGAAAATCTTCTTTACAATGATATATCCCATGTTATCTAGGTACACACTTATCTAATCACTTCGCAACATAAATCAATAATTTAATAACAAATGCATGCTCACTAGAATTGGACACGTCACTCTGATAATGTAAGCGGTGAAACAATCTCTATACATAAAAGGATATGCTCGATACACTGACTGACTGACTCATCAACGTCCAGCCCAATCCTCTAGATCTAAAAAGTTGAAAAGTTGGCAAAAGCTTCTCCTCATGACGTAACTATCAACTAAAAAGGGATTTTTCAAAATTCGACACCACACGTTTAAGACGAATTTTGATTTTCTGTTGTTGAAGGATTAAAACTTGAGGTGTTGATGATGTATAAAACAGAAACTAAAATCACCGTATCTCAGAAACCAATTGGCTTAGGAAGTTGCAGTTTGGCAAGAATATTCTTCGTTGAAATCCATTAGATTGGTGTAAGACGAAATTTTGATTTTCATCTGCTGAAGTGGTAAAAGCGGGGGTCCCATTGAGCAAAATTAAAATAACCGTATTTCCGAAACCAATTAACTTAGGAACAGCAGAGCACAGCTGTGCTGGCAGCAGAGCTATTGTTGATACGTTGATATGATATACGTTGATGCGTTGATATTTACAAATATCGCAAACGAAACTGCGAGAGGACTTGCTAGTTGCTACATAATTGTACTTATGTTGAACAAAATTTCTCCGCCAACTTTTTAGAAAGAAGCTTTAACCCTGCAAAACTCGCACTTCTGAGTATCACGCGAGCACTCGCGCGTGAGTATTTCTCTCACGATGTTGTGTAGTATATTTATATTTATTTGAAGGATCCTCGTATATTTACATAAAGTATTTGCATAATTATTTTAAAATTAATTACATGATATGGAAATTTAATTGTTCAATATAAATTATTTTGCGTACGTTTCAATAAATTGTTTTTTAAAAAATTTTAGTAGGTTATTAGCAAATAAGAAATATATAAGCATTTTTTTAACACATTTGAAAATTGCAATTATGTACTGAATATTTGTAGACCAGCATATAATTACAATTGTCAAATGTTTTGTAGTAAAAAATGCTTATATATTTCGTATTTAGTAATAACCTAATAAAAGTATTTAAAAATTAATTTATTGAAAAGTACGCAAAATAATTTCTATAGAACAATTAATTTCCATATCATGTATTTAATTTTAAAATAATTATGCAAGTACTTTATTTAAATATACGAGGAAGGTTCAATTAAAGATAAATATACTACACTATAGATTTATTTACATTTTTCTTCATTTTCATCCAGCCTACTTGTATTTGATAAATAAAGTAAAATAACATTTTATTTTGTAAATTAGTTTATTAATTGAAATTGAACAGACGTTAAATAAAACAAAATTCAAAAATGAGTAATACCAAATGGAATTAACTTTACATGCTATAATTTTAGTGTTTTTATTCAGTCATGTTATTTTCCACATCGCTAGTATGATTATTAAATTCAAAATCGTAATATTTCTTTAACTCTTCGTCGGATGCTGAATTATAAACCTATCAATTGATGAACGATAAACTAATTATGGTTCTATCAATTCTTGTGCTAAAATCTTCAAATATATTCTCTGATCTTGGACATTTTGAGTATTGTCTTTATAAATTATTTGAGAATTTATTCATCACATATCTAGCATTGGCAAAAAAATTGTCAATGACCACCTACAGCAAAATCGAGACATAGCAAATCCACCTACAGCAAATCATATAAATCGTCGACGATCTCCGGTTTATGCATATCTCCACTCTCTGGGTCTATTTTGTCATATGAGTGCAAAGAAGACAGCAATAAGACGATTTTGTTCACTTTTAGCTTATATGAAACTAATACACAATTTCTTTGATACGCAAGCATGCTGCTACGTTCTGGTCTCATCTTAGTTTCAAGAAAAATTCCAGGAGTACCTACAATCGCAGTTCTTTTTTGTGACATTTCTAGTACCAGAAGAATAGATGTAAAATTGTTGTCGATCGTTATAATTTTACCTGTATTTAGTATTGGTTGAGCAACAGTAATGTTCTTGCGCTATTGTCTAAACGAAATGAACCTCCAGGTTGTCTACCGGCGTAGATTTCTATCTACAAGAGCATAGATCTTAATGCCATATTTAGCCGGTTTGTTGGCAATATATTGTCTAAATTTGCACCGACCTCTAAAATTTACCAACATTTCATCGATAGTACAATATTCTCCAACCTGATGACATTCTTCACACTTTGAAACAAAAGATAGACAACAGATTCTCTTTGTCTAATCCGAGCCAAATTATCAGTTGGTTTTCTTTCATTTCAAGTATTTATGTCGTCGTATCTTATTGCCCGCATCAGAAGGTGGAATCTCTCTCTAGACATTGTCAGTCTAAAACATTCTGGAGCAGTTCCATCGATAGCGTAAAATTCTTTTGTGTTTAGATATTTGTGCTTTTTTCAATCCATACATATACAATAAACCGTTGAAAGCATACATTTCGTTGGCATCTGTGTCCTAACAATCTCTTGGACGAGTGTAATTTGATCGCAACATGCCTAAATATATGTTAGTGCAATACTCCATGTGGTTTATCATAACTTCAGAAAAATGTAATTCCCAACATTGTCTAGGAGATGGGACGCTTTTGGCAGCCCTTTTTACACCGGGTAATCGAATTACGATATTGATGTTCGCTGTACGAACATTGGGTCTAGGAGGGCGAACAAACCACCGAGTACTTGTATCTTTTCCAGTATACTTAGGCCCATCACAACTTTCTGACGATTCCAAAATATTTTCGTCATTGGCAACTTCAGCGAAGAGTTCATCTTCGGATTGCTCAGATTCAGTATTATCATATTTATTCACTTTCATATTTATTCCTATGCATAAAATAATTACATAGGAATACAAATTTAAGAACAATTAGAATGGGAACAGGCGTAACGATCTTTTCAATAATACGTGAATGGGCAAAGTGTATATGTGAGAAAGAATAGGTGACCAAATCCAGAAGAGGGGAAAAGCGAATATTCTAGAACGTGTTAATTAGGTACAAATTAATCATGACGAAAAATATGCATATCGATAATTGGAAGGGGGTTCAGGTTATATAAAAACAATACACCCACTGTGGGTATATTGTTGAGCAAATTTGAGCATCTGCTGAGGATGTCCCAGCACTTAGTGAAAATAATAATCCGGAATTAAACAAAATTAAAATTATAATTAAACAAAACATACAGGCATGTCTAAATAAAGCGTTGAGCATAAATTAAATAAATAAGTGTAGTATGAGTCGTCGATTATAACACAGTACTTAGCATCAAGATTTTGAGAATAATTTAGATACTTAATTGGAGCATGATTTTTATGAATGAGGTAATTTCAAGTTATTTAGTAACAAGTTTATGTATCGAGGTAATTCAAAATAACTTCAAAGGCTTAGTTAAGATAACTGTGCGTCGTTTATAAAAGTAAAGTATAATTTGTAGTTTGTGATGGAATTCGGCGGTTATTAATGAAAGTACACTAATTTCATTATGCCTCCAGGATTCACTAGTTGACGTAAGAACGTCATGAGTTGTATTGATTTATGATTGCGTAGTATTTGGATATAATTGACATTTCTATTTTGTTTATTTTTCATGAATATTGTTTGCATGGGTGAATATTTTATTTTACCTGATGCGAGCATTTTTAAACCACCAATACAATTTAATTAAGTTTAATAACTGTTTCATTTCTGCTTCTTGAATTATTAGAGGCCACAGCCATCGTTAAGAGTTGGCGTTATCAGTAATTGTTCAGCCACTCAAAAGGCAGGATGAACTCTAAATGGTATGTCCATTTTAGCCATGTACGGCCTAGTGGTTTATTCTAAATTATGTGGGACTAACAAGGGGATTTAAATTAGAACGTTCCGTATCAATGATTCAATTAATAACTTTGCTAGAAGTCGATAAACCAAAGTGCTATCATATAAAATAAAAAGAATCCAAGTACTTATGGCTGTGAGCAGGGGATAGATGTGTACTCCATACGAAAGTCTTCTCTCACCAATGTCACGTTGGAGAGACTAACGCTCCGTCCTTATTTTAAACGTGACAATATTGTTGTTATTTTTCTTTGCAATCTTAATGACTTCTTGAGTTGCATTTTAACATTTTTCACGTTTGAGTATTGTGACACAAACTTTGAAACACGTCTGAATTAATCTCACTGCAACGGTAGGTTGAAAATTGCAACCAGTTTGTGTTTCAAGTTATGGACGTAACTTTGGTACGGGACAAGCGTGCGATGATTCTTCTGACTGCTCTAAATTTTCTGCATTCCACTGCATGCCTTGTTTTCCATTTGATTTCCATTCCACTGCAGCCTTGTTTTAATGTACAAGACTAATATTTTTCCATCTCAATGGTCTTCCTTCAAATTACCAAAATTTTAAGTTTGGCGTTACTCAAATGTCAGTCAATCTCATTTACAACTGTATCGATCATAATATAAAAAAAATTAATTTAATTTTTCAAATATATCAGAAGACATACATATTAACAAAAATTATAACGTACTTTTGATACAAACTGTTGATCGTTATAACCAAATTATATAAAGGGTCATTTTTAACAATCCAGAGTGAGTGAACATCGTTTTGCTTTTTTCACTTTTTGTTGCGAAAGCAATAGGATCCCTGTTTGAATCTGTAATCGGCAATCAGGTTTACAAATGAACCATTTAACTCACCTACGT
>WYDF02077058.1:0-11262 GCA_009867245.2 Adranes taylori | reverse complement strand
AAGTTTGAAATAATGGTGGTGATGCACTACTTACTACTTACTTATCATCTACCTATAGAAATCTCTACAGTTCTCTCTCCAGTTATCATCTACAGTTTTACTGCTATTCGTCGCTTCTTACGCGATCTTCCCAATCTCCTTTCTCCAAATTTCTTGATCGCATTACTTTTGTGCAATTGCTTTATATGACCTTTTCTTTGTTATTTTTATTCCACAGAATCGGCTTAAGGGTTATTTTGCTTCCTTCAAGAACTTCCCAAAGCTTTTTAATGGGCACACTGTCATATGCCTCCCCAATATCAAAAATTATCAAATACTTTCTCCATTGTATGGTATTGTCTTCTATACAGAAAATATGTCAATGGAGGATCTCCATTCTATTTCCTTTACTAATCATGTTCTTTGTGTCCGTCTACTTGATGTATAGAGCTGGTTATACTTATCTCTCCATAATTGTTGGAGTTCTTCTCATATCCTTCTATATGTATTGAAGCTACATATATCTTCCTTCATTCTGGTAGAATTTCTTCTCCTTATAGAATACTATTTTAACCGCTACAAATACCACTTTAAGTATATTTAACCAATTCTAATGGACAATCTCCAAGATTTGCTGATCTTCTGTGTTTCATGTCCTGTAGTACTTGTTGCATCACTACGATTCGTCATCCTCTTCATCCGTGTTATCCGAAGCCTCATATTTTACATTATTGTATTGGCTCCTATTTTTCGTTGGCAGCTTTTATAGTATTGTTCCCACGTATCAATGAAATATATTAAACGAATTTGCTTAAACGTTTTCCACACTTCATTCGATTACGTGCTACCTATCAGCTGATCTACTTCTGCACATTTGCCGTGCAGATTACATTCTTAAGCCTCGTTACTTCCTATTTTCGGGAACACCCCTGATATTGTTTCCTATCTTCTTCGCCTTGGGTTGAGCGCCATTTTGCTTATAACTGCTACTTGTTTTCAACTAGTTCTCGGACCTTCATCATTATTTCTTTTTATCCTTCCTATTCTGATTTGAGAAATCTCCCAATGAGTCCTTAGATGCTTTGAACATTTAGCATTAAACAGAATAACCTCCCCACTGTGTACGCGCCTGGTACTTATTATAAGACATTGTTCTTTCTACCGATTCCACCAACCACCAATCTTATCGCAACTTGTTCTAAACGTATTCTGTGATGTCAGTCACACTGTCCTTTATGGGGTCTATTATAAATAGTTTATGTGTATGACAGCTGTCATTTAAAAATACAATATGACAGCTGACAGGTCATTTTCGCTCGAAAGTTTAAGGGCAACATCTGAAATCAGCTCGCCCGGAACTCCCAGTATGAATTTCAATAAAAATGATTAGTTTCAAAATAAAACTACTACGTGAACTATCAGAAGTGGTACAACAAAATTTACCAGGGTTGTACAAAAACATTTACTCAAAAAGAAGTGACGTCATTTGACTGTTTGTTGCTTTTGAGAACTTCCAAACACATAAACTATTTATGTTGACAGCGTAACGTAACAAATTACGTTTAGAATCAGTTGAGATATCCTAATGGTGGGCTGGGTAGAAAGAACAAGCTGTTATTGCTTACAGGTTTATCTATCTCACTTTCTAAATACATATATAGTTTACTTAAAAACTAGTCTCGTCCATAATAAATAGAAAAAGGATTATTATATAATATAAAATAAATTATGTAAATTTTTGTATAAATGAAATATTAAACAGAATACTAAACTCTTATTCTGAACTCCCTTTTAAAATTATGAAACAAAACGAGTTTTATAATAAAATCATAAATTATTTAAAAACAAATTTAATCAAACATAATTATCCTAAATCTTTAATTAATAAATTTATATTAAACCTATCAAACCAAAATACTAATACTATCAATAACAATCCTATTACAATAATTAATAATAATCAAAGTAACACAATAATTAATAATAATTCGATTTCTAATATTAACATTAATAGAAATAATAAAAATTATTTTTCTATACCGCATATTAATAAATTATCCAATAAATGAATTTTTAATAAAAACAATCAACTTACATTCCACCAATCTTGTTTAAATTGTACAAATTGTTATATTGGACAAAGAAAACAATTACCTAAAACTAGAATTTTTAGTCACCAATTAAGTTGTAGAACATATAATCAAGATAATAATAAAAAATTAGTTTCTCATTCTCATGAAACTGGGCATAAATTTGATTTAGCTAAATAATTATATTTAATTTAACATTGATTTTTAGAAACTATTCACAAAAAATCTGAAAATAATAATATAAGTAAAATTTATTACAACTTTTAAAATATAATCCTCTCAAACCTACATCCAAAGCCTGTTTATATCCTCCAATTAATAATTTTCAAATTTATTTTAGTAATAAGTGATTAATATATTTTATGATTGATAGTGTTTTATATAAAGACTAATTATATCCCTTGTTTTATTATTGTAATAATATAATTTCATTTTAAAATCAAATTAGTTAATTAATGTTTTGGTCATATTATTTTTAATCCTCTAATCACATGCCAATTTTTCTTTGTTATAAATGTTCTATCAATTTCGAAATTTCGACAAAAATTCTAATTATTTACCCATTAATCAGACATTTATACAAAAATTTGTATAACTCATTTTATTTATTCATTTTATATTATATAATAATTCCTTGTCTATTTTATTCAAATAATTTGGATTTGGACGACAATGATTTTAGTTCATCATATGATATTCTTTTACGGATTTTTAATTTTAATTAACTATAATCGAAGATAAAATACTTTTTCTTGCAGCTATTTTTATATTTTGTTTAAAAATATCCGCTTGTGAGTCCAACATTATAAATTAACTTCTTTATTTCAATTTAAAATCATTATATATAAGTATAATTTATTTCAATATTATGTACGTAGTTCACCAAATAAATAAACTTACTAGAAAAATTAATCTTTTAAAAAGCAATAAAACCCTTTCATCTCTTACATCAAAAAATTTATATTATAAAACAAAAAAAATAGCTTTACGATAAAAACATAAATTATTTAAGTACAAATTTAATTAGACATAATTATCTTAAATATTTAATTAATATATTAATATATAACTGCCCAAAACAAAATATTAATACAATCGATAACAATAATTAATAATAAGCAAAGTAACACAATAATTAATAATAATTCGATTTCTAATATTAACATTAATAGAAGTAATAATCTTGTATACAAAATCAATTCTTTACATTGTCCAAATTGTTATATTGGACAAACAAAATAATTACTTAAAAATTCGAATTTATAATTACCCATAAAGTTGTAGAACATATAATCAAGATAATAATAAAAACAATATTAGGTACACATTCACATGAAACTGGGCATAAATTAGATTTTAATAACACTTAGCTCAAAAAATAAGTATTAGCTCAAAAAATAAGTTTAATAAAACATTTATTTTTGGAAATTATGCACATTAATAAAACAATTAAGACTAAACCAAAAATCAGAAAATAACAATATAAGTAAAATTTATTACAACTTTTAAAATATAATCCGTTCACACCTACATAACAATCCTGTTTATATCCTCCAACTAATAATTCTCAGTTTCAAATTAATTCATTTTATTTATTCATTTTATATTATATAATAATCCTTTGTATATTATATAATAATCTATATAATATACATTTTATATTATATAATAATCTATTACATTCAAATAATGTTATATCAACTTACATTTTATATAATAATTTCTGAACAATAATTAAATTTTTACTGGTAATTATATAGACGATAATGGATTTTAATTCATAAATGATATTCTCTTACTGAATTTTTTTATTGTACAAATTGTTATATTTATTGTACAAACAAAACAATTACTTAAAAATAGAATTTGTAATCATCAACTAAGTTGTAGAGCATATAATCAAGATAATAATAAAAGCAAAATTAGCTACACATTCACATGAAGCAGGACATAAATTTAATTTAACACTATTATATTGGCTAAAACTGGAAATTTAATAAAACATATATTTTTAGAAACTATACACATTAATAAAACAATTAAGACTTTAAACCAAAAATCAGAAAATAACAATAGAAGTAAAATTTATTAAAAGTTTTAAAATATAATCCGTTCACACCTACATAACAATCTTGTTTATATCCTCCAAATAATAATTAACTACCCTTATTTTCTTATTATAATAATATAATTTCACTTTGAAATCAAACTAGTTCGTTGATGGTCATATTATTTTTAATCTTCTAATCAAATATATATCAATTTTTCTTTGTTATAAATCTTCTACCAATTTTGACAATTAAACTATAAAATACTTTTTCTTGCAGTTATTTCATTTTTGTCTAAAAATATCTTCTTTTGTTTAATATTATAAATTATCTTCTTTTTGTCAATTTAAAATCATTTCATATTAAGTTTTAGTCTAAAAAAGGCAAATTTTTTTAGCTCAACGTTACGAGGATTATAGACTAAAATCATAATAAATCTATTCGCCCATAAAACTGATTATTACATTTTAGTTAAACTACTATTGGACATAATTTATTTCAATATTACGTACATCTCCAAATAAACAAACTGCCTAGAAAAACTTAAAATGCAATGAAACATTATTTAAAACAGAAAATGAGTCTATAATAAGACGACTCTCCCACAAAATACGTATAAGTGTTACATTAAAGAAGTACCAAGCCATAATGTAACCAATTTTGGAACATACAGCACACGAGAATGACTATTATTAAATATTAAAGGAATATTTTAATATTTCATTCGAACCTCAGGCGGCAGATGGTGCTGACCGCATCCACAGTTTTATTTTAAGCTGTTGGTTGTTGTTTTATGCGCTACGGATGCATTGTTTTTTTTTCTTGTTGCTTTAGTAGAGAAGTGTGAACAGTAGATATTTCCATAATGCCGCCACGCACTCTACAACGATTTTAACACCTTAGACACTATTATTAAATCTGAAACAACAAGGTGTAGCTGTGTTAACACCTACGGAATCAAAAACAAAAATAAGAGCGATTGATAGATAGGCACAAGATAGGATACTCTTAAGTTTTTAAAATCAATTTCGCGATACACAGAAAAAGATTTTTGATCAAGATTATCGCAAATCTTATTTTTTTATAGCTTACAGATAGCTTACGGCTGGATATTATTGAAAATTTTGCAAGTAAAATGTGTTTCGTTCGATGTAATAGTTTTTATATTAGTTCATGATTTATCTCATCAGCTTTTTGTTTCGAGCTAAATTAGTTCATTGTTAAAAATATTCCCTAAAACTTACTACATAATATAAATGTAATTATAATGGAAAATATTTTTGTTGAAATATTTATTCATAATAAAAAATTAATAAAAATATTACTAGTGAATATAATTTTTTAAATCCGATTTTTAAAAAATTCGAAAAAATTAAATAAATTAACTAAAAATTTTTTTTTTACGTTTTAATAAAATTATAATTTAAACTATAATAATTAGACATAAAAGATGTTTAGTTTAAATATTAATAGTATTTTGTGCCAAGAATACATTTTTTACAAGTCTATAATCAATAAAGAAAAATTTTATTCTTGTTATTTTTTTTTTACTATTTTGGAATAAATATTTTTAATATAATAAGAATAAGAACTATTTTTTTAATTGTTCTAAAATTAATTATAACAAATACTTAATCAATAATAAAAACGTTTTTATTTTAAATTTTATAGTGTTTTATACCAAAAATACATTTTATTACAAGTCGGTATTATTCTAATACCGACTTGTGATTAATAGAATTATATTACTATTCTATTAATCAATGATAAGATAGAAATATTTTATATATTGAATATAATATATTACTAAGAAAAATATTTATTTTTATATAAAAACAAATTGAATTTAATAAATATATTATAAATATATTTTAATATATGAAAATAATTAAAATATTTAATAAACAATACTATACAGATTTTTCTTTTAAAACAATAAGGTTTATTTTTAATAATAACATATTCGAGTATAAACAATAATTCTGTTATCTGAATGGAATGTGCTCATATAAAGAAATTGTTTTTCATTTTAGTTGACACAGATATTATATTCATACGGAAGTAAGTATTAAGTTTATTTAAAAGCAAATTCAATTGTATTTCATTATTCTAGTTTTCCGCCTTAAAATTAGTCACATAGATTTAATGCATTAAAATTATAATTTTTGGTTAAATAAATGCTTTTAGTTTTGTAATTAAAATAAATTTAAAAACAACATTTAATTTCTTTAGTTTTATATTTGAACCAAAATAAGTAAAATTAAATTCATTTTGAAATTTCGTTTTAATTTTTTTTTAAACTTGTTTCCCTAATGTGGGAACTTATTTTTGTACTTAATACTCTATTAATTCGGATCCAAGGTGTGAAAGTCGCAAAAGCCGAATTTTCTGAAATATTTTGAGTTTTATTCCAATAGAAATTGTGGAATTGCAATTGGGAACAAAACATATAGTAATGAGGAATTTTATCCTTGTTGTAACTTAGTTCTATGGTAGATAGTTTTGTACACGTGATGCGTAAGCAGTTTGTTAGAAAAACTAGTTGGAAAAGAAATCAGATTTACCGTAAAAGAGTTTTATAATTAAAATGTAGAAATAATCATTCATCGTTAATTAAATTCTATTGGATCTAATTAAACCTTGAATAAATGTATTTACCTAATCCACGGCCACCGATCGATGTAGCATAATAGTAAGAGAAAGCACACAAGTGTCGAGAAGAACTAGCTAAGGCGGACAATGAAATGAATCAGCTGTCATTGAAAAAAGAGTCGGTAATAAGAAATTTTAATGAAAAAATCGTTCAGAATTGGACTAGTTCAATGTAGGGTGAATTCTTGTCAGTCAGCGCCTTGAAAATTAAATCATTAATTAAAATAAATTAAATTATAATTAATTTAAAAAAAAAACTAAATTAATTAACAGATAAAATAATCTTCAGTAGTTCGGTATGGAAAATAGGAGCGCCCAGGATTGGTTAATAAATAAGTAATTCTTTTGTGTTTCATTCTTCACATAAAATAAATTAAATAGAATTATACCACATGTCTATTTAGTAAAAATAAACTAAAATGGATTGATAAGGTAACACTGTGCAATTCTAAAACAACTTTATGATGATAGGAACGACAAAACGTGTAAGTATAATGATTTGATAAATAATTGGGGAATTGATTTGACAAAACTTGAACACCATGCTTATTTATCTATTTGAACGTAATAATTGAATACAAATATTATCTTATTTTTTGTTGTTGATGAGGCGTTATTTATTTTGAATGGACGAATAACAATTTAATTTGCATGTACTCATTTCTTAAATCATTCTCAATACTTTTGTTAAGTTTATGAAGCGCTTTTATTCAAACAGCATTGATTAAAAGAGACGATTTCTTGTTGATGGGGTTCCGCGGGCTTTAGTAAATTATATGTTTGATCTACTCGTAAGTCTGCCAATAATAAAGTCTTGTGTTTTATTCTAACCAGTTTTAGGGAACTGGGTATTATAATCTCAGTCCGTCGTAGGTAAGTGGGTATTCAATAGCATTTTGCAGTTATTATACAAGCAGATCAGATATGATAGGAGTGAATCACTGCGGATCCCATTAAAAGGATTCTCTCTTATCAGTCGCGTTGTTTGTAATGTCTTTCCCCAATTTAAGAAGTGACATATATATTGGAAGCAAAAGCATCTCCAAATTTAAACCCGACAATATTAAAGAGGAATGATGAAAATTATGCCCTGACGGTGAGGTTAGAACGCCTTCCAATCTTGTTCAGAAAATAAAAGAAATGGAATGGCAAGCAACCTCAACTTCATTGCGTAAAAAGATAATCGGAAGAAATAAGTAAAAAGATTGTTGTAAGAAACTCCGAGTACTAGTGATGATGAAAATACAGCGTTCCTGAATACAGATTCGATTCGGAGGATGGTATTGTAACGACAAAAATGTTAGACGTATTCAATTCTTGGGATTCTACTATAAAGATTTTAATATAATATAACGATTCATTCTGAATAAAATAGACACATGTGTAGTGAGTCAGAACGTAAGTGTTACTTTGTAGATGAAGGGTAAAGTAGCCGCGACGCAAGAAACTAGAAACGAGGAAGATATAAAATACTCTTTTTTTGCGAATGGAAAGGAATCTTAACGTGAACCCGCGCACGTTGAGGAGAGACGTTTTTCGTTCATAAAATTAGAGAGAGAGAGAGGGAGAGAGAGACAGACAGAGAGAATTTAAAAGTAAAATTAAGTAATGGGTATGTAATACGTAAAAGCGAGATACATTCAAGCTTTGCGAATCAGATAGGAAATGTTACGTGATTAGAAACTGAAAATATATAAGCGAAAACTCTGTGAGAAAGAGTATGAGTTCAGTATCAGATTTTGGCCAGTTCTTAACAACATTTATTACGAGCCTTGAACAGTTTATTTCTAGCAGTTTAAATAAGTCATGCATATTATCCTTACTATTTTTGTGTATTGTGAGTTATGGCAGACGTTCAGATGTAAGTAAGCGATTATATATATATATATATATAGAAATTTGAGGTTTCCGCGAGTGTAGTTTGATGAGTAGTTGTTTGTAGGGCATTTCAGTGGGCATACTGAAATGCCTACCCTGAAAACATACAACCACTCATATATATATATATATATCTACACCGTTCAACCGGCGGGCATGAAAATTGATGTACACAGGCATTAAAGTACGAAGAATATTTTCGACGGGAAAATTTTTTGTATTGATTGTTACAACGGGTTTGATTGTTTCTGTTTTGGTTACGTTCCACCGCGACACTGAGAAACAGCAAAGCCGCAAACAGCAAAGCTGACCTCACCGGAGGCGGGGCTGCAGGCCGGCCGTAGGCAAGTATGGAGACCAGGTGGAGGAAAAACTACGTGTGCCGGATCCGCTAGTTAAGTCTTTAATTTAGAAATTGAAACACTTAAGTTCTGTTGATTTTATTCTAAATAAATAATTTTATTCAATGTAAATAATTTTCATTTAATAACAAGCTAACAATCAACTAATTTTTATTTAGATGTTGCTTACTAGTTTTTGTATATACAGGTTGAAGCTAAAGCTTATTGTTGGAAAATAGTTTTTGATGCAGACATAATAAATTAAAACCGTACTATATTTTGTTAAAGTGTCAGCCAACCATTTTTTTTTTATTCATTGCTATTTTATTATTAATATTAATTAAACTTATCATTGTTTTATTTATTTTCGGATCAGAAGAAAATTATGTTATGTCCGTATAAACATTTATGTAGACAGAATAAATCTTAACCAGTACTTGTTTTCTTATTTGGCAAAGTTTGTAAATCCATAATAATTGTTATTGCATGTAAAATATTTTTTTGTTTTTCGTGTATTTTAAAGCCAATACTATTTTATTATGATTATAGTTTATTAATTCTTGAACCGTACTTGCTTTATTAAGATTGAATCTTGGTTGTAATCAAGCTTATCGTTATTACATAGCAAAAGTTTTGCAATGCTATAACGGCTATAACGAAGATGTTGAAGTCAGCTGTCTAAAATCATTTGTGACGATAACAAGAATAAGAAGAATGATATAATTAGAAAAATAAGGTAATAAGAAGAAAAATGAAATTTACACAAACTGAGGAACTGAAAGATGATGATTTTGTTTAAAATAGAAAGAAATAAAACAATAATTAATCAATGAGTTTCGATAGAATTCGCATGGTAACCTAAATTAAATTATTCTAGTTCTTCTAAATGATTGATTTCATTTACTGCAATATTATTATTCGTTGCATTACTACCACAATGATTTTGATGTTTATCTTGTATGAAAGAATTAAACTCTAAACAAATTTTGACTAGAGGTGCGCATAAACCCCACGCGGGCCCTAGTTTGAACTTGGGCGGGCGCTTGAAGCGACTTGATCCTTTAGGACGCTTAGGAGCTTTAATGCGCTTAGGGTGCTTAAGGCTTTTAGCGCGCTTAAGGCGCGGAGGAGGGAAATTAGGATGCGAACTCGCGCTTTTTAAGGCGGACGGCTGATTTAGGGAGATTTAGGCTTCAAAGGTCCTAAGAGGTTTTTAATCATAAATGAAAATTTTTAGGGCAGGCTCAGAGGGAAAATGCCAACTTCTACCTTTGAGTCCAAGCAATGGAAATTAAATTTTGATCTAAATTATGATATACTCTTCATTGGCCCGAAATCGCAAAAAATCACGTTTGCTTAACATTGACACACCGAACAAAAACAAACATTAAGTACGACTAATTATTATTTTTAAATACATCTTTCGGTTTCTATTTTTTGTCGCACGTAGATGCAAGGAAACGCATAAAAACATTAATGATTCATAAAACAAATCCTGATATTTATCTTAAAAGAAAATGAATGTAATTAGTTTTGTGTATTTAAAAGCAGGAACAAAAGTTGTTGAAAGTCATATATCATTTAGTAGTATGTCTTATTGAGAGAATTTCAACATTTCAACATCTTATTGTATCAAATCATCTATTAAGAAAAATGCTAAAACAATTATGTAGGTGACATACACAACATATAAAATGAAATTGTGGCTAAACCTGTAAAATTAAAACAAACCCTGGTCAAGAAATCAATCAATCAATCAATCAATCAATAATCAATCAAAAAATCTATTTACATAAACAAAACAAAACTTGCAACATTCTATAAATTAAAATTAACAAAAAAGGTACAAATAAAAAACAAACAACAAAAAAAAAGCAATATCCATTCTAACTTCTACTTTTCCTATTGTTTACATTAGTAAACAATGAATGTCTGGAGTCTGCAGATTGGTCAATTCTCTAGACTCTCAGGCAGTGCACCATCACATATTTAAATGTTAAAAAATTATATTTCATGTAATATTTCAACTCTAAACCAATACTTAAGTATCCCATATAAGCGAATCATTAACTGATGGAACTGTTATATACTAACAGCAGACAACTCGAGGATGCGATCCACGGATCGTATACCCCTTGATAACTTCAGTAGACATTTTACGTTATAAAATTTTTTTACAGGTTGTAGGCAGCGGCAAGGACAGAGCGGTCCGCGGCCGAACTGAGGAACAGCCGCGACAATGGTAGAGCTGTCCCCGGCAGAACCACGACAGCG
>WYDF02077047.1:0-11262 GCA_009867245.2 Adranes taylori | reverse complement strand
TAATCTCTTCTATTTTTCCAGTGGCGTACCGAAATAAGTTCTTTCACCAAATAAGAAATACAATTTCGTACAATGACCTTTTTTAGATACCATTTCCACATTTTCAAAATAAAAAGCATCTTCGTAGGTAATGTCGGGCAACATATAAAGTACATTTCATAGATTAAATCCTGGGAGGGGGGGATTTTATAATCCCCCCCACCGGGCACCCCTTGGATTCATCACTGATTCCCAATTACCAATTAAATATTTAATGACCACTGTAAATACAGCAAACTTTTACAACATAATATAAATATATACAAATTTATTCACTATATTAAGTAACACTAATTTACGTGTAACAAACACATAGTCTTCTTTTAAGAAAGAGCAAAACAGATGTGTACTACATTTACTTTTAAAATTCTTAGACATCAATTTTCTAAAATAACGAAACCTTTAAACAACATAACAAAATATCAGCATAAATATGTACAATAAAGTGGGTGGTAAATCATACGAAACAAGAACATTCTGCGTTTGGATAATGTTTATTCGAGGGCTTATAAAACAAGTCAAATAATAACATTCAAGCAATATGTTAAAAGTTACGCAACCATCCTGTTATCTCTTATAAAGAATAATAAATACAAAATAACAAGCAGACTCATTTTAATGAGAGAATGTAAAATAAAACATTTTTAATGGTAAATAATTTTGAGCATATATTAGAATCTTTAATGATGGCATTTTTAGATAAAGCTTGTAGTTTTTTTACCTTCACCGGGTTCACATGATAACTTATTAATCAAGTAAAAATCATTGGCAACATAAAATTAAATACATTTATAAATAGATAGGTGCATTATTATTTCGAAAATGTTGATGATTAGGAAGTTTTTAAGAATCAATCTAAAAATGAGGCAGGGTGAACACGTGTTTCTGGCATAGTAGTAATTGTCGTCAGAACTCTCTCATTTCATTATAGGCGTAATGATACCACCTAATTATGAGCTTCGCGTTCTGGTAATGAACTATAGGTTTATTCAAGAGATTTAGCTTTGATTGATAAAGTCTCCATTTCAATTAAGATCACTATAGAGACAACTTTGGCCATCTTTCAGGTTGGTCCGATACTTCTCAGAGAAAAAAAAACCCAATGGAAGAGTATGCTAGGCGTACTTTGATTTTTAAATTCCCTTGCTCTTCATTTTTTAGAAAAAACACTTTAATAGTTCATTTCAACTTGTAAAGGTGCTATTTTGTTGAAATGCATTATATGCAGCTAATAAAATGCGCAATACCAAAGAATTCTACAACTAATAAATCGATATCTAACGTTTAATATATGCAACTTGCATACACTTGTAATTTATAAGGAAGATTTTAAGAATTAATTTAAGACAGAGGTATAGCGCAATGATAGAACGCCGAACTCATAATTTGGTGTAGTGATAACTTGCATTTATAATGAAATGAGAGATTGCGGACGATAGCTGATATTATGCCAGAAACATGTGCCCATCCTGCCTCAATTTTTAATTTGATTCGTAATAAAAACTTCCTAATCATCAATATTTTCAAAATAATAATGTAACTAACTATTTAAAATTTGATCTAACTGCTAGACTTAAACACTACTTACATTCTTCATTTAAATACATTTTCGCTGACGATGTCTTTGCCTTTAAGGAAATCTACAGTAGTTGAGGAACTTACATATTGTCAATATTTGAGACCCAAAAATTTAACATAAAACCTAAAACCAATGGGATACGAACCGAACAATAGAGCCCAAATCCAAATAGAATCTTCAATAATATTTATTTGTCACGTATCTGTGAGGGCAGAGGGTTGGGGCTTTTTATATGGGTTAGCGTAGCAATACCCTGCTCACAATTATAGGTACCCCAATCCCTTTGTTATTTTATAAGGTAGCCCACTTAATTTAGAATATAACATTAGGCCGGGCCATCGCTAAGTTGAACGTGATGCTTAGATTTAATTGTGCCTTTCGTGGCTGAGTAATTACTGGTAACGTCAATCCTTAACGAGAGTCGTAAGCCGTAATAATTTAGACGCAGAAATGAAACAGTTCTTACAGTCGTTAAAAATGTTTACATGCAATCCAGTGACATGCTCATTCATTGCCATACGTAAAATAATATAATCAGCGCTTCGCAATTAATCAAATAAATCAACACTTGAATAAAAGTGACTTCATGATTTCTTCAGTTACATCAAAGAAATATTAAGCTGGGTATTTACAGATTTTGCCGTTGTACACAAACTATTTATTTATGATTTTAGAGTAACGCACCATTATCTTATTTATTTATATTTGTTTAAGCTTTACCTTGATTAACAAACTTGTTACTAATTAAACTCGACTTTACTTTATTCATCAAAATTATACTGAAGTTAAGTTATCTGAAGTTCCCAAAAATATTAATGCTATGTACCGCGCTACGTACCGATGAATGCATAATAAAATACTTATTTATGGTTACACTTTAATTAGACATGACTTTATTTTTTATATAATTATTAACCTAATTTTATTTTATTCTGGATTATTATTTCGCTACTGAGTTGGACATTACGACGTTCGGTGGACGCCCAAAATTACTATCCCTCTACCAGAACTGAGCATCGTTTTTATACATACTGATCCCCTTCCACATACCGATATGCATATTTTTCGTCATGATTAATTTGTGCATAATTAACACATTCTAGAATCTTCGCTATTCCCCTCTTCTGGTAAAATACATTTAGTCAATGAATTCAATTTAAGTGTAGATACTGCTGTCAGGTTAATTACCTTTTATCGTAATTGAGGTCAATCAAATCAGATGTGCTTCTGTTATCTATACTAATAAAGCCCACACAGCGTCCATTCATTTATTCTCAATCAGTTACCAGTTAAATTAATTCGGTCACTTACTCCGTAATATAGCGTACTTAGCTTATTGTTATTATACCGCCCCTGACTTTCTTTAAGCCACACCACCTAAATATTAATTTCTTCCGCAATTTGAATGGTAAACACCTCGGGAACACTCTAGTTCCATCGGAACTTAATCTATTTCTATACTGTAATTCTGAACTAATTAACAAGCGGTTAAAATGTAATCACGCTATATTTTACTTCATAACTAGAAGTTTGAATGATTCTCTAAATGTTAATTACTACTTGTCGGGCTTTCCACTAGCACACAACATGTTTGCTGTTAAGAACTTATCACAGCGTCCTGAATTTCTTGTATCTCTTAT
Source organism: Adranes taylori (assembly GCA_009867245.2). Classification (NCBI taxonomy): domain Eukaryota; kingdom Metazoa; phylum Arthropoda; class Insecta; order Coleoptera; family Staphylinidae; genus Adranes; species Adranes taylori. The sequence continues at coordinate 8,004 of WYDF02077047.1, read as the reverse complement.
AAGTATTGCATGTTCAATCTTTCTAATGTCAAACTTAGCAGGAACGTGAACAAACTTCACTTTACACTTGCCCCATCCCCTCCACCTCGAGAAAACTCGACCCCGAATTTTAACTCCCGAAATTACAATCAACCTTGGTTAACTCCAAAGAATTGTTTACCTAATTTACACAAAGTGATTTTATCTATTAACATATTGTATGTTCCACTTATGGCCTGTTTAATCTACAGCCTAAATCTATCCACTATCGTAAAATTTAAATTTTAACTCCTTGTTTATTATAAAACTTTTCCAACTTTCATCAAGCCCTTTCATTCTTTCAGTTAAATTTGTTCGATTCTTCAGCTAAGATTGACTAACTGGTTTAGTTAACTTTTATCTATGTCTAATATTTTGCTATAACTGGTTAATGCACTAATAAAATTATTTTATTCGTATACAAAAAACTATCTTATCTTTCTAATTTGTTTCTCCAAGTCCCTTGTCATTTATCCGAGCATTACTAATTTTTCAGCCTAAGGTAACTTGTTTGTCCGTTTAGAACTAATTAATTTACTCATAAGGTGCGTTACTAAAATATTTTTCTAATCTCTTTATAGTTACTGTGCGGATCCAACATTATTTAACGACTACTTTCGTGTACTTCAATTCATAAAATAACGAAATGATAAAATAGAAAAAATTAGTATTGTAACTTTGAAAATGTTTAAAAAATTATCAGTACATCTTAAAATTCAAAATAATAAATTCTTATTCAATAAAAAAAATTACATCTGGTGTAAATTTATGTATACGAAAATATCACAAATGAGCTAAAAGAAGGAGCTGCAGAGATTTTAAAATCAAAAAGACTGCACGTTGATTGGACTTTCTGTTTAGACAAAAAAAAAATCGTTAGAAATTCATTGTTTTACCTTAAAAAAAAATATGGATTTAAAATGACAGATTCGGAAACACTGAAATTATTTACAGGTGGACAAAACACACAAAGCGTAGTTGATTCATTTAGTTCGATGTAATCCCCTTAGTACGAAAACAAAAGGGAATAATCCACGTGGGCGGAGTAAAGGCAATCTACTCATCCTTTTGATTTGCCTTTCTAATGCTAATTCTTACCGGTGTAGGAGTTGGGTCAAATTTAGTGCAAGATGTGTTTATCTAATTTCGAGTAATGTTTATCCAGAATAGAAAATAGGCGTATTCGTTTTGTATGAGTTATTTAAATCAGTTCACTTAAATTACTTTCACTTCAATTAGTTTCATATCAGTCAAAACGAACGAATTATTGTTCATTAAAGTTTTAAATTAAGGTGAAGTTTTAGAAGCAACAAGAAGTATAACAAGGGTTTGTTTCTGAAAGCATAACAAAAACAATGAAATAGTTTTCGTGTATTTTTAATTAAAGTATTCTCAAAATGTTGTAACCATTTAAATTCGTTCTGACTGAAGTGATTTATTAAAATGTAAACAAAACACAACGAACGCTTATATTAACTAAACGGTTTATTGATGAAATTAATCAGTAACATCCACTCATTGGCGTACAGTTACATTCACTATAAAATTTTTGGGAGGGGTTAGCTATACTTAGTTACTTAAACAATCATGTTCTGTTTTGGTGTACTATAAGAAAAGCTAATCCGGTGAGGCTCTCCTGTCCAGTTCTGTTTCAGACGTAGCTTTTAAGACGCCTCAACGTAGAAGTTCCCATCACATGCATCAAGGGTTAAAGGATCTATGGATGGTTTATCGGCAGAATCTATGTACCTTGTGTACCACAGATTATACTCAGAGTGTGATAGCAACGATTTTTGATCGTCAAAACTCAACCATAAACTCCCAATTTTTTTAATTAACTCCATAATTTTTGGATCGAGATCTATAATTAAAACCTGAATCTCAGCTATGATATCTTCATTGGTCTGGACGATTGCTTCCAGCTCCGTGTTCCAATTATTAACAAAAGGAAAGAAAAAATTTCTACACTAAGGTTCTTCGGCTGCGTCAGCCCAGACATTTTGGCGATGAACTTACCTTTCAGCCAAATTTTCTTTTTTTTTTTTAATGCGATTCTTTACAGGATGTAAGCGATCACATGTACTTTATTTGCTACATAAATTTAAATGGTATAAGTTATACAATAGGTGCAATTATATTTGAATACTCTTCTCGGTTGTCATGAGATGAATTAGCCTCTCTACAGTTGTTATTCCAGTTCATTCTCTCATGTTCCAGAGCCAGGACAACCGTTTTCTACTTATGCTATGTCTGGTTTCTATTTTACCCTTAACTATTAGTTGTAAAAGTTGGTATTTTGGGCCACTCCTTATGTTCTCAAAATATCCAGTTTTCCGTCATTTAATATTGGTTACCAGTTCTCTATTCTTGTTCACTCTACAGCATTTTGATCGCCTTGAACGATTCTGCTAAAATCTAACGGTGAGTACAGTATTTCGCTTTCCACGACCCTAAGTCTCTTTGGTTCCAAAGAAAAAGCACATTTTTCATAATGCTCCTTTCAAGGTATCAGAATATGCCAACCAATAATCCTTTTTGAATCAACTACTTTGAAACACCAAATTTTGGAAATAGGCTTCCAAGTATGATTAAACACATCAAATCTTTCATATTTGATCATTTCCTGGAGCCTTCTTTTGATTTAGATTTTTGATTTTGTTTGAAATTTCGGTGTTTATCACCTCTTCGTATTCGGTGAATACTGGGCATCCTACATGGTTTAAAATTTGGCATTTGATATGTTTTAAAAATTTCCAAAACTGGATTTCTCCTTCTTCACAGATGGGTTCTATTGTAGAGTCCCATAGACTCCCATAGTAGAGTCCCATAGACTTTTTCGCTCAGGATGTATATTTGTTTCTGACAGTTTCTTAGTGCATTTTTGTCATGTAGATGGCAATTGAATGCGAATTTCTTGAGCAGTTCGTTTTTTCTAGCAAACATGGCTTTTTCCTGTGAATTTAATTTCAATGGATTTTCGTGTTTGACTAGTTTATGTTTTCCTTTATTTTATTTTATTTTTTTGATAGTGTATATGAAGTTTTCCACTGCTTCGTGATCTCCTCTGGGTTTCAGATATTTTTGTTAAATGTCTGGATCTGGCTCATTTTGTATTCATATTTCATCCAGTTTATTCTCATGTGAGTTGTTTTTCATTTTTGCGTAAAATTTACTATTTCTGCAATTACCCGATGGTAATGTGAAGAATGCTTGTAATATTTTGTTGAATTTTATAGAAAATTAATATGTCTATAACATCTCCTCAATTTCTAGTGTTGGCTGGCAATCAGGTTGGATTGTTTGGTCCTATAATCTGCATCTGATTTAATAATTATCCAATTTGAAAGAATTTTTTGCCTGCATTGTTTGTCAGCCTGCTGCCACAAGATGAATGTTTTGAAATGAGATTGCCGCCAGCGATTGTTCTGGCAGCAAACAGCGCATGATTCTTCGATAGAGATCAGGCGCTGTTTGCAGCCGCCAAATATTGATAGCAGCCGCTAGCTGTACTTCATATTTTAGCAATTCACCACTGGTAGTAGCATCCTCAATATGACTTAATCCTAAGAAGTTCTCTGCTCAACAGCTTTTTCCCATGAGAATCGACGTACCTGAGCTATAGAGATTTTTTTTTTTCAGAACAGGAAAGATCCGAAGTATCATCCGCCAGAACCGCTAAATATTTTGTACATTTCACCAGTTTTGAATCATTTTTTCGCAAAGTTGCAAGATCTCGTTCTGAATTTCAGGCAATGTGTGCTTGCTTTGATTAAGAAAGTGCTCTTTGAGACCATCCACATTACAAGGCAGATTTTATTGATAGCTTTGAATCTGTTTCTGTTATCTTCCGCTATTTTCTTGTTCCCGCGATTTAAGCACTCTACAGCATTTTGATCGCCTTGAACGATTTTGCTAAAATCTAGCGGTGAGTGCAGTACTGCGCTTTCCACGACCCCAAGTCTCTTTGGTTCCAAAGAAAAAGCACATTTTTCATAATGCTCTTTTCAAGGTATCAGAATATGCCAACCAATAATTCTTTTTGAATCAACTACTTTGAAACACCAAATTTTCGAAATAGGCTTCGAAGTATGATTAAACAGATCAAATCTTTCGTATTTGTTCATTTCCTGGAGCCTTCTTTTGATTTAGATTTTTGATTTTGTTTGAAATTTCGGTGATTATCACCTCTTTGTATTCTGTGAATACTGGGCATCCTACATGTTTTAAAATTTGGCATTTGATATGTCTAAAAATTTCCAAAACTGGATTTCTCCTTCTTCACAGATGGGTTCTATTTTAGAGTCCCATAGACTCCCATAGTAGAGTCCCATAGACTTTTTCGCTCAGGATGTTGTATATTTGTTTCTGACAGTTTCTTAGTGCATTTTTGTCATGTGGATGGCAATTGAATGCGAATTTCTTGCGCAGTTCATTTTTTCTAGCAAACATTGCTTTTTTCTGTGAATTTAATTTCAATGGATTTTCGTGTTTGACTAGTTTATGTTTTCCTTTATTTTATTTTTTCTTTATATTTATTTTATCTCCTCTGGGTTTCAGATATTTTTGTTAAATGTCTGGATCTGGCTCATTTTGTATTCATATTTCATCCAGTTTATTCTCATGTGAGTTGTTTTTCATTTTTGCGTAAAATTTACTATTTCTGCAATTACCCGATGGTAATGTGAAGAATGCTTGTAATATTTTGTTGAATTTTATAGAAAATTAATATGTCTATAACATCTCCTCAATTTCTAGTGTTGGCTGGCAATCAGGTTGGATTGTTTGGTCCTATAATCTGCATCTGATTTAATAATTATCCAATTTGAAAGAATTTTTTGCCTGCATTGTTTGTCAGCCTGCTGCCCCAAGATGAATGTTTTGAAATGAGATTGCCGCCAGCGATTGTTCTTCCATGCTTGCAGATTTCGATGATGTCTTCGATTCTATCAGCACTGCGGTACAAATAATTTTTTCACTTGATTCGTCTCGCGGGTTTGTTGTAGACAAAAAACCTAAAAGTAATAGGGTGAGGTGCAAACCCCATAACCTCCCTTACCTACACTGATGTGTTCACTTAGTTCAGTCAAAACAAATACACCTAATGATTCCATATTTACTTGCGTTTTTTTTTTTAAGAAAACAAAATCTTCGCTATTGAAAGAAAAGTTATTTTAGAAGAATAAGCTTATTAGGAAATTATAAAAGTATATTTGAGAAAATGTCATTCTTGATTCGCTTTTCATTGATTTCCGTTTTTTTTTTCGCTATATTTCGCGAGCTATTTTTGGCTAAAGCACTTTTCCAAATAATGAAATAGAAGTTACGCTGTAGCGGAAACGACGTTGTGAGTTAGATATACAGAAAATCTAAATGAGAAAGCATTATAAAATATTCAAAGGAACTCGCAAGACATCAATTCTATAATAAAAGACGACGGACGTAACAAGAAGTTACAGATGCACAGATGCAATTCCGCATTTTTTGCTTTCTAAAATTTTAATAAACAAATTACATAAGAATGTTTATTTTGTCGTCAATACGGAAACAGTAATGCTGGATATATATTTCACTAGTATAATATTATAGTATTATAAATACTTTGGATAATATCTATGAATCAAATCAGTAGCAATTTATTCGTATAACTTCTGATGGTGATACAGAAATGAAACTTTGAACTTTCGTGGCTCTAAGCAATTAATTTTCATGGTTCATGGAATTTTTCGATTTGCAGAGAGGAATACATTTAAATAAGAAACACTTTTCTGTCTAGTAGTACAACAAATTATTCATTTATTCACATTTCTATATTGATATTCAATCTTAAAGCGGAATATATTCCACGCTAAAACACAAACATAATTATTTATGGAAAGACTTTAATTTAGTGCATCTCGTAGATTTTTTTACCTAGATTTATCAGAAAAATTTCCGACAACAATGAATGTGTAACCAATGTACGTAATATATACTATTGGATACCCGTAGAGGAGTATGAATATACATTAATGCATATTGCCACGTACGTAAAATAATGTGACTTGCTAAAAACAGGTTACCCTTAGTTTCATAAATTATATTTCAACAAATTTAAGAAGCATTCAAATTACATTATATTTAAACAATTCGTAAAGGTTCTGAGAATTCTAAGCAGATGTGTTCAACAAAAACTGCACCTGCGCCCGATTCGTCATCGCATGATATTGCGTAGTAGAATTAGTACACTACAGCTAGCGAAGATTCTGGGATGTCTATAAAAAGATCATTTCGGACGTTGGTTAGTGCATAACAATAGTTGTTATTATATGCATGGTGCATAGACATGCTTTTTATATTCTCTTTTGTGCGCATCCTTACGTACCGATATACGTTATGTAATTGACGCTCATTAATGATAGTGCTAATAAACCTATGTGAGAAGTGGTGCATAAACGAAATTGTATAGTGGGCTCCCAACTTTGTGGTACACCCAAGGCCAGCGGGTGGTTAGTGAAGTGCTTGTTAGCCAAAACAATCATAATAAAACTCAAATGTTTAGTGCAGTTGATAAATACAAAATGTGTTCCAAAGAAGATTCCAAAAACTTCTTGATGAGCTAGCAGCCTACAGAAAGGCTTTGGTAAAATCTGAAGCCGCAAGGGAGGAACCCGAGGGTGATGCTGAAAAACTTCTTTTTGAAACAGAATGAAACTAATAATGCATTGCTAGAAAATTGCTCAAAACCAAATTCTAGAGAAAGTCTTATGATGCACTATCCCAAAATTATATGGAAGAAGACGGTGCACACTCACAAGGGGACAAACTGATTCTCCAGTAATCAACAAATTAAAACAAAATCAAGAAGCAATCAACCAGGCCCCAAAGACTAGGAAATCACCTCCAATCATGGTGCAAACCAATCCAACTACACCAATATCAAAAAATTGATTGAGTTTAAGAAAATAGGATGAAGGCATAAAAATTCATACAAACACCCCAAAGGATTTTAGAAAAACCCGTAGGCTACTTGAAGGCATAAATTAAGCATACCACACATTTCAGGTACAAGAAAGAAAAGAACTAAAATTGGTTAAGTAGTTATTCGTATACTACCAACCGACCAATCCAATGAGGAAATAAAAAAAGACATAGAAAAACAAGAACTGCCAATACATTCTATAATAAGATTGGAAAACAAATCATGGAAGTTTCCAATGGTTATGATTCATACAGAAAAAATCCACAGGGGAAAAAGGTTTTCGCCGATAGCACAGTTATGCATATGAAGGTATCCACTGAGCCCAAATGTAGACCCAACGCGTACTCAATAGAGCTATAAATACCAAAGGTATGGGCACATACAATACCGTTGCATGGCTGCTCAAATATGCACAAAATATTCAGGACACCACCCATTCTTCAAATGTAAGGTACAAGAAGCACAATTCAAATGCATCAACTGAAAAGCAAATCATAGAACCAATAGTTCGAATTGAGCACCCAATCCGGATTTACAAAAATTGGAGAGAAAGACAAATTGAAGAAAGACTCAAGCTGGAGTCAGCTATGGTCAACGGACAAACAATATGGCATCACAAAACGGAAATTTTGATCTAGAAAACACGATTACATAAATAATATCTGGTATGATTCCACAAATAAGTAATAGTATAAAAACCACCTGGGGATTATAAGTCAAAAATAAGAATAAGTACCTGGAAGGCAAACGGCATCTTAAAATGGGTTTCAGAATTAAAAGCCTTTTTGGAGGCAGAGGATATTAGTGTTATGCTACTTAGAGAAACACGGCTGTCCCCAGGAGACAAAATATCAATTCCAGGCCTTGGGACATACAAAACTGGTCAGTTGGCGAGTCCAGGAGCAGGTACCGCAGTGCTGATAAAACGGAAATACCGCAGCGCTTCATCATATCATCATCATATAGCAGCTTGTCTCGTCCACTGCTGGACATAAGCCTCTCTTAACCTAAACCATTTTGCTCGGTCC
>WYDF02077036.1:0-11262 GCA_009867245.2 Adranes taylori | reverse complement strand
GGTTATTAAAGCATGATCTGTACTCTTGGGACAATCTGTGTAGCTATATATATTATGTAGTATATATAAAAGTATATATATAATATGTAAAAAATCAAAACAGCCTTTAATATGTTCTACGCATTAAAAATACAGAATAAAAAGTGTAAATAAAATAAAAGTTAGAAAGAAAATTAATGTACAACAGTTATTTTTTAAAGAAAAGAATACGAGAAAAAAATCGTAGAGAGAAAAATAAGAAACTTTTCTAAAAGCAACTTTACACAAAAGTTGTGAGCAAAGTTTTTCCGTTTAGGGCTAAGTTGTAAATTTTATTTTAGAATTCCAAAAGCAATAATTCTTCAAAGCAAATACGCGCTTGTTTCAAACAGCTGTTTGTTTTTTTTTGCCCTATATTTTCCATCTCATATTACGCATCTGAAATCGCTGCAGGCTAAATTTAATTTAAATAAGCGGGGGTTTTATTTACTGCATTGTACAATTATCCAAGTTTCAGAGATAAAACAAAAGTTAGCAATGGCAAAGATTATGAAAATTTTTATGACAAGAAGATTCAAGAATTTTATTGGTAGTTTTTTAAGCTGTATGAAACATTACTGACTAAATAAAAATCATAAAATACAATACATCCAGGAAAGATTGTTGGGCTACGCCAAAGGACTGTACAAATTATTCAGTGTAAATCTCAGTAAGTGGAAAATAGTAATAAAAAAAACTCGTTGCTTCTTATATTAAAAATCAAAAACATGACCCAAACGGAGAAGTTTATCCACACTTGAGAAGTTACTCCACTAAATCGGAGGTTAATCCAAAGTTCAAATAGAGTTCAAATGAAAAAGATAATCGGAGTTCAAAGAAGTTAATTGATTTCCGTTAAATGCACTCCGTTAAATGTAGTCTGTTAAATAAACATTAAACTTCGTTAAATAAATTCTGTTAAGTCAACTCCGTTAAATGTTAATTGAACAAACGGAGATGTTAATTTAACTATTAAAGTCTACTCAGAGGCGTTAAGTTTGTTCCTTTGGAATTCATCTAATGCCATCAGGTGGTTAACAATTCTTGAATACATTGATCAAAGGAACCTTGTTTTACAACCAAGGGCGCTCACCGTCGGTGGAGCAGGAGAAAATGATAATAAATTATCCCAAAGAATGTAAACGATAAGAATTAGTTGGCCCAAGAGTCCTATCTGAATACATATTGATTTCAAATACCTTGAACATCACAGATGAGTTACTTGAACTCCGTTAAATGAACATTTAACTCCGCCAAATAAACTCTGCTAATTAAATTCTTTTAGCAGATTTATTAAATGAACTCCATTAATAAATCTTCGTATTTAATCGAAGTTAATCGTATTTCAAACGGGGAAGTTAATCTAATACTTGACCCACACGGAGAAGTTAATTTAACTATTAAAGTCTACTCAGGCGGCGGATGAGTTTTACAATCAAGATCGCTCACTATAGATAGAGCAGTGGAAGACAATAATAAGTTATCACAGAGAATCTAAACGATAAGAGTTAGTTGACCCAAGAGTCTTATATAAATGCATATTGATTTCAAATACCGTAAACATCACAGATGAGTTTATAGAATAATCGGAATTCAAAGAAGTTAACTGAACTTCGTTAAATAAACTCTGTTAATTAAACTCTGTTCAATGAACGCCGTTAATAGAACTTCGGAGTTAATCGAAGTTCATCGTAGTTGAAACGGAGAAGTTAATCTAATAGTTGACCCACACGGAGAAGTTAATATAACTATTAAAGTCTACTCAGACGGCGGATGAGTTTTAGAATCAAGGGCGCTCACTGTCGGTAGAGAATTGGAAGACGATAATAAATTATCCCAAAAAAAAAATATTTAAACGATAAAAGTTAGTTGGCCTATCTAAATGCATATTGATTTCAAATACCGTAAACATCACAGATGAGTTTATAGAATAATCGGAATTCAAAGAAGTTAACTGAACTTCGTTAAATGAACCGTTAAATAAACTCCGTTAAATTAACTTTTAACTCCATTAAATAGATGGAGTTAAAAGACTATGTTAATGAAAATTTTTTAAATGAAGTCAGTTAATTGAACTTCGGAGTTACCGTTAAATAAACTCAGTTAAATGTTAATTTAACTCCGTTAAATAAACTCTGTTAATTAAACTGTGTTAAATGAACGCCGTTAATAGAACTTCGGAGTTAATGGAAGTTCATTGTAGTTGAAACGGAGAAGTTAATCTAATAGTTGACCCACACGGAGAAGTTAATATAACTATTAAAATCTACTCAGACGGCGGATGAGTTTTAGAATCAAGGGCGCTCACTGTCGGTAGAGAATTGAAAGACGATAATAAATTATCAAAAAAAAAATTTAAACGACTAAAGTTAGTTGGCTTAAGAGTCCTATCTAAATGCACATTGATTTCAAATACCGTAAACACCAGAGATGAGTTTATAGAATAGTCGGAGTTCAAAGAAGTTAACTGAACTCTGTTAAGGAACTCCGTTAAATAAACTGTTAAATGATTTCCGTTAAATTAACATTTAACTCCGTTAAATTAACATTTAACTCCGTTAAATTAACATTTAACTCCGTTAAATTAACATTTAACTCCGTTAAATAAACTCTGTAAATTAAACTCTGTTAAATGAACTCAGTTAATGAGCTTCGGAGTTAATCGAAGTTCATCGTACTTCAAATGGAGAAGTCAATCCAATAGTTGACCCAACCGGAGAAGTTAATTTCACTATTAAAGTCCCCAGTGCCCAGTGAGTTCTACTGTCAAAAGCGCTCACGGTCGGTAGAGCAGCAAAAGACTTTAATAAATTATCCCCAAGAATGTAAACAATAAGAGTTAGTTGGCCCAGAAGTCCTATTACCGTGAACATCAAGATGAGTTTATAGAAAAGAGACAGATACAGACACCTGGTGGTAAAAAGAGTACTCCAATAGTACAAACGTATTCAGATCTCATATACTTCAAAGATTTTTACCACTATAAATATTTAAATGTTCCGAATGTGAATACAAGACTGTAATGTAGTAATAATTGAAAACATCTTCAGATCTCATGTACCTCAAAAATTTAATATTTATTAATTAGATAATTTATTTATTTTGAAAACTGCACATTGACAATATGAAACATACAATTAGCTTAAAAAGTAGATGGAAATCAGAAGTTGTCAGAAGTTGTGAGTAATCAGGATTATATCACGTTTACAGTAGAAGTAGCAAATAATAGCGCTGGGAATTTAACAATTCGGCAGGCATGGTTTTAAAGGGATCTAAATGACTTTCGGAAAACTTAAAAAAAACTTAGAGATTTACAACCGAAGCTGATTACAAAGAAGTCTCAATTGCAAATGACTTCAGATCTCATATGTCTTTATAATCTCAACCATTATTTCATTGTTCCGAATACACATACAAGCGTACAAAAAAAAATTGTTTGGAAACATTTTCATATCTGATTCAATTTACTACGATAAAACTTTTCCCTTGTTCCCTATGTGATTATTCTCAATAGTCGTATTTGAAAATGTCTGCAGATCTTAGATATTTAAAAAAAAACGACTATAAAACTATTTCATTGTTCCGAATGCGAGTACAAGGCTGCGAAGTAGTATAATTTAAAAACATATTCAGGTCTTATGTACTTCAAAGATTTTCACTACTATAAATATGTAAATGTTCGGAATGTGAATACAAGACTGCTACGTAGGAATAGTTTTATATTTATTAATTTTAAAATTTTATTTATTAATTAGATTTTGGAAGCATTGAATAATAAAGGTATTCCAAAATACCTGTAAGCAATAATCTCTAGCTACTTACAAAATAGATCATTATCATATGTAGAATGTGGACAAAAGAAAAAGTTGTCAATAACTCGTGGTGTTCCCCAAGGTTTCGTATTGGGTCTTACCCTATGGCACTTGATGTATGATGGGTTACTTAGAGCAAATGGCATACGAATAGTTGCTTTTGCTGACGATATTGCATTGCTAGGCAAGTTTCTTGACTCGTTTTCCTCGAAAAGTTTGTGTTCTCAATCACTTTTTCTGGTAAATTAGCATAGAATTTTGTGTGGTTGTCTTTAATTTCTTATATTAGAACCTATATGTTATTCTAAAAGAAAAACATGTAAGAGGACTTCTATGAGAGTTTTTGCTCCGAAGAACACTGCAAGTGTTTACATTTTAAAACGTGTAGTGCTGACTATATGAGGAACAAGCACGCAGTTTGTAGATAGAATTATTTCCTGCAATGAAGGTAACAATATTTTTGTTTAATTATGGTTTCTATTGGCTTTGCAGTTCATAGAAAATTTGAGACCGAATTTTTCCTTAGTGGGGGCGAGTGTATCACTGAGATTTGTCATCGTTTACATTTAGTTGCACTGAAGGTACTTTTGTACAATTAATATTCAAGAGCCATTTAATTTATTCAACATGATTAAAAACAAATTTTTATTGGCATATACATAACTAAATTTACATTTTATATAAATCAGTTCTTACTGCAAAATTCAAATTGTTCAATCATAATAACAATTCAATAATATACAATAACATCATAAAGAGAGAGAGAGAGAGAGAGAGAGATTGTGAACTCGAATGCTTACTACAATATGTTCTGTTAAAATGATGTCCTGTAATATAAACTAGAAATACAATTGCTGTACTCACCATTTAGAAATATGTAAGAGTGAAGCAGAATAAGAAAGGAAAGAGATAGATACCTCCTCCTGATTCTTTTATAAATGAAAATTAATATAAAACTAAATCGGGAACGTAATATTACATAGACGTTGATTACGCCTATGCTGTAACTTCCGTCGAAAACTCAATACATACATTCATCCAATACGCCATCTGGTGTGTATATATATTATTAACATAATAAAACAACTTCAGAAACACTCTTGGAATATTAAAAAATAAATCTGAAAAGAAACGCCTCGCACGATTCACTCAGTAATAATAATAATACTAAAAAAACTTTTTTCAACAACTTAAATAAATAAATAAATTGGAAAATCGTCTGAATTTTTTACAAGTTTTCAAAAGATTTCCTCGCCTTTACTTTTTATTTCATTTATTTCATTTTAACTGTTACTTTCAAATAACTTTACAAGAAATAAACAAAAAAAAAACATTAAATATTTATGAAATACTTCGATTTGATGTAATCATTGGTTTGCATCCGTAAAACAATTTCCATAAAGAGGAATTTATTTTTAAATTCAATAGTGAATACTATTTATTGCTTTTATTAAAAATAATTTTCGCATTAAACATTGCATATTTTTAGCAATCTGAAGGGTATCCTCTTGTGGATGACTTTGTTAATCTCAGAATTATATACTACTAGCGGACCCAGCAAACGTGATATTGGCTCCATGTGATCCTCATATTTGCCTACGGCTTGCTACAGCATTGCCGCGTCCAGCGACGTAACTAAATTGCCGCGACTAGTGGCATGGTCTATTTGGCGCTACCAGCGGCATAGCCTATTTCCAGCGGCTTTGCCGAAAGGAAAGCCGCTGCACTGACTGCTTTGCCGCAGTCAGTGATATAGTCTAATTGTCGCGGCTTTGCCGCGGCCAATGACATGATGACAAGGTGTCGCGGCATTGTCGCGACCAGTGACATGATCTAAATGTCGCCGCTTTGCCAGTGCTATGACCTAATTGCTGCCAATTTGCCGCGAGCACCGACATGCCCTGATTGCCGCGACTTTGTCGCGCCCAGCTGTGCCATTGCCGCGACCTGCGGACGCGTGCTTCAGCGTCATCTGCTGGTGTGTTACAACACAGGCCAGCATAAAAATATTCTTTGTCCTCAAATACCTATGTATATAAGTTTTTATGGTGTTTGGTTAAATGGTATAGAAGTTGATATGCTGCAGCGCCATCTAATGGCGAGTTAGAACCATGTAGATAGGATAAAAATATTCCTCGTACTCAAATACCTATGTATATAAATTTTCATGGCGATCGGTTGAACGGTGCCGAATTTGATGTACTGCAGCGCCATCTAGTGGCCAACCATGTGGATAGCATAAAAACATTCTCCCTGAAATAATACATATATCTGCTAAGTTTCATGATGATCGGTCAAACGGTGTCGAAGTCTATTAGTTTCAATCAATTATAGGTTCAAATTGGAGGGGTGCCATTTTGGACGTTCTTAAGCAAATGAAAGCTCGCTCGACAATGATATTTGATAAAAGATATTGATAAAAGATATTTCCTTTGGTCAGTTCCATAGCTAATAAAATTCTTTACATTTTTTACTTAAAAAAAAATTGAAAAAAAAACTGCCTCTCAATATATATCAATATCTCTACTACCTCATTCAGCATTCCATTACCATCCATGATCCTTTCTCCCCATCTACACAACGACCATCCAATTCCTTCATACATTTTCCTTCTACATTCTAACCATTTATTCTGACCCACACCCTCTCCCCTACCATGCGTTCCTTTAATATAAATTTCCTTCTCCAATCTACAATCCCCATCCATCCATACTTTTCTTACGAAATTCACCAACTTCTTTACTCCTGTTACCCAGCATTTATGCTTCCCAGTTTCACGTAACACTATTTCATACAGCCTTGATCTGTCTACACCTAAAATCCTTTTGATACATGTGTGGTATTATTTTATTAAGGGAATCAAAAGATTTCTTAGCGTTATATATGTTCTCTCCACCTGATTTTTCCGACATTTACTCCACAGTTGATATGCCCGTTTTTTAAAACTCGTTAAATCGCTTTAGTATTAAGAGTTTTTGACGCAAAAATTAAAAACGAAAGTTTGATTTTCGAGAAAATGGGTCTCAAAATTGGTGTAATAAAAACACCCTGTATACATGTTAATTTGTGATTGTAGAAAAAAGTTTTTGAAATAAAATTGAAGGTTATACAATAAAGTTTATTGGAATCTCGTATCTTTTATCGTTCTGAGGTAAAGCAAAAGTTTTTAATTTTACTTAAAACGTGGCAACGTTGTGTTCTATTGGAGATAGAGAAATGTGACAAATTCCATTAAATGTACAAGCCATAGGACTCTATGTAAGGAAAATTTCAGCCTTTTAGCGTAAAAAGTTGGCCAAATTAAAAATGGCGGATGTCCGCCATATTGGATTTGAAAAACAAAATGAAAAACGTATAAGTGCAAAACTCGTCGCACATTTCATTCCAATTGGTTCAGTAGTTTTGGAGCAATGCTGAAGCATACACACACACATACACCCTCACCCTCACACATACACCCTCACCCTCTCACAAACCCTAACACATCCTGCCAGTGAAAACTATGACCTTTAATTGTATTGAAAAAAAATTTTTTTGGGCATGACACGAAAAATAAATAGTTCATTGTCCAATTGAGATTAAATGTATCGAAACTGTAATGCATATATTGTGATATTCATCTGCCCTTTCACTGTGAACTATGCCGAAATAGAAAAAAGTCACCTGTATATATGTAATAAAAGAGTGTTTCATTAAATATTTCAATGATTTAAAAATTAGTTTACGATTCATAATCAAAGTAAAAACAATTTAATAAATGAACGCCTAACTTTCTAAGGTTAAATGGTTAGTAGGCTACGAAACTTCCTCAAAACCTAATATAGATACTACACACCTACATCCCTTAATTCCTACTCGACGTGACACTACATGCCATCCACACTCATTCGCAAAAGAAAAACATTCAACTAGCAAGGCGGAATCGTCGAACATCGTCACTATTCGACGATCTCCACACAAAATATTTCCGCATTACAATGCGAAAATGTACTAGCCAGTGTTGTCAAATTGAATTAAATTTATTCAGAACTCCGCTGATATTTTGAAGACGAATTGATTATTTCTTTTATTAAATTTATTATTATAACCTAATATGTAATCTTTATTGGCATAATAATAATATAACCTTTATTTGCACGCTAAACAAAAAAAAAACATTTACAATAATTAATCGGATACACATAAGAAATAAAAATCATTATATCCTACCTAAATTTATTTTTCTTCAAATTAAATTAAATTCAAATTATGTTGCACCCTAATTTTTTTTCCAATTGCCTTCCCAAACATTTCTAATCCTAGAAATCTGTAGCCGGAGATTCTTTCAGCCCTTCCCCTATATGTCTTCCGTCTCAAACCTTACGTACCCTTCCGACCTTACGTACCTTTCCTCAAACCTTACGTACCCTTCCTCAAACCTCAAACATTACATATCCTTCCGTCTCAACCCTTCCGACATTATTTTCCTCCGGTGATCTCCCCCTATTCTGAATCGCCTCCCTCCTTTCCGTTTCCCTTAACCCATTCATTTCCCCTTACTTGCTCCTTCTACCTTTAAATGTTCTTCCTATTCAGCTCCTCCATTAGATGTTCCAATACCCTCAAATCTTTACCCTTATTCCTCATACACAACCACCAGATCCCCTCCCTATTCTTCGCATGTTATGAGTATTAACAAGGGTTCAGCAGGTTATATTAACGAATTAGCTCGCCATCGGTCCTATATAAACGTTTCTCTTATTTACATTTATGGCAGCATGAAATAATTTCAAAAGCAGATGGGAAAGATTTCTCTAACTCGACGCAGTCCTGAAGTCCTGCATTCTCAAAGAAGTCCAGTATCCTATTGATCGGAATACGGCCGAATTTGTCTGAGTGCAGTTTAATTGTACTAAATTTATTAAGCCTAAACGCTCTACAGGGTTTGCACTTTCATAGAATGTAATAGAAGTTTTCTTCATCTTCTCTACATCCTTTAAATGTGGATTCTTCTATTAGCGTCATCGTGTTAAAATGCTTCCCATAATGAATACTACTACTGGAATTGGTTCAAGTCTTTCTAGCTCTTCTCTAAGTGATTTGCTATGAAACACTTTGTATGTTTCATTCCCATAAAATCCTTCAAATCGTTTCTGTGTTCATTTTCTAATTGTGCCTTGGTACGTTTCTTAATATATGGGTCCAGTCATTAAATCTACCCCTGTTTTTCTTTATCGGGTTGTCTGTCATTAATTACCCTTGATTTCCTAATGCGCGAGTACCATAAGTGTCGAGTTTATTCACGTATTTCAGAACTAGTCTGGAGTACACCTCTCCACTTCTGAAGGATTTACACGCAGCCTTGCGGTTACATAGGAGAATGATTTGTTTATTCCACACAGCTTTTATTTAAGATCTCTTTTAAGTACAAGCCAAATTTGCCATCATTTCGTGTTGGTCTCGTGTTCCCATATAATGCGACTCCTGTCCTTTGTCTCAAATGGAATTCATCTATAAACCAGCCAAGTTTATTCAACGCAGTTTTGATCTTTCCATTGCCCCTTGCCAGGAATAACTTTTTTGTGAGGTTTAGGAATGCTCTTTACGCACGTCCCATACTGGTTCATATATTGTATGGCATGGTGTGGCGCCCGTCTTCATAAGTCATAAGCCAATACCCACTAAACCCTTTCCTCCACGGTTCTACCAGCCTTCTGGAATCGCACATAATGTGCATGACGTTTCGGAGGATGGAATTTTTTCCGCAGTTTTATTTCCGCTCGTATCTGCTTGGTCAATTTATATTTTCCCAGCCGAGTTTGAGTCTATGTTTGCATTCCTGGTGTCACCCTGTGTCCGCTGGATTTCTGCAAGACATCCATCGCAAAATTAGAAACCACTTTCCAAATTTTGCGATCTGCTATTATTTTACCAATCACAAAATTAGCGTTGATGTCGTGGGTGAGCTCTTGCACCAACTCGGCTCTTTTGTTGCCCCCCCCCCCCCTGGGGCAGACCAAAAGCACGTGCTCGAGATGGTCCTCTTGCGAGGTACAGTAGTCATACGCGCTACTCGAGCGTTTACCATTGCAGCACCAATAAGGATTGAAGCTCCCGTGTCTCGTTAAGAGCTTCGTTTGCCAATATGTGGTTTCACCGTGGTTCCTCGCGATCCAGCGCTCTAGATACTTCACTAGCCGGTGTGTCCAGCTTCCTGATGTAGACTTGTCCCTTCTACTCTGCCATTCAACTAAGTAGGCTTACCTCAGTAAGTTTCTTGGGACCTCGGTCCCGTGTCGCTGATTTGCGTTTGCAGGCACAAGTGCTGCTGTAACCTCTGCTGTGTCAATCGACACTGTCCGATATCCGTGTATACTTCTGAGTGCTACCATCTTAGTTGCTTTTCTTAGTAGGTATTTATTTCTTTGGGGTTCCAAGCAAGCTGCCCACTCAGGAGTTGCGTATATGAAAGTTGAGTGAACCACCGAGAATAAGACTCTTTTTGCCCCTCTCGTCCGGTGCTCCGATATATGGCATAAGTCTACTGATTGCGGCTTCCACTGCCTTTGCTTTATTCGTCGCTACCACTACTTTTCGGGTGCATCTGAAGTTTGTCTCAAGTAAGACACCTAGATATTTTATTTCTCGTCTAATCGATACTTTATGTCCGTTGACCTCTCAATTTCGATAAGTCCATCCCTTCCGCTCCTTCTTGTTGACAACCAAGCTGCTTCTGTTTTTCTCTTTCGTCAAGGCATAATACTTTAATTGGGAGCCAATTCGATATCTTACCAATCGCGTAGGAAGCTGAGTTGACCGGCGTTTGGGTTTGTAATAACTATGGCCAGATAATCAGCAAAGGCTAACGCTTGGATTGTTCTCGGCAAGTTTAGTCAGGAATAATTACCCAAACAAAAAATCCTTTTGCAGTCTCGTATGATAACAAACTAATTTTGCGCATTGACTGGATTTTCAAGAGAAAGTGAAGGTGATGGAGGAATGACATTGTTGTTGTAGTAAGACGAAACAATCAAACTTACTTACGGATGATAGAGATCAGTTTTTTAACAACATTTTCCAGTAAGTAGAAATGTTATTAAACCACTAGGAGCTAATGTTGTAGCAATTACATACTATTACCGACTTAGTTTGGAGAGAATTATAGTTTGAGTTACATTTTTTAGGTACAGCTAAACAAAATAACGTCTCAACGATTCTAAATCGTTCCAACACTACCTGATTAGAGAGGAATAAAACAGATACCTTTTTGTACCTGTTATTGTTGATATTGATATTTATTAATAACTGTTATTTATAACAGCGACTAAAATAACTGGTATTTTGTACGAAAGCAGTTATTTCAGTTACTTCAAAGTTACAGCAGTCAATTGTGTTGTTAAAAAATAAGCGCCAGTTTTTATAAGTGGTTTAATTCTATAAGTGGTTTAATAAC
>WYDF02077025.1:0-11262 GCA_009867245.2 Adranes taylori | reverse complement strand
TATTGTAGAATACAAGTTTTGTATTATTATTTTCACATATCTTATTGATTTTGTGTGAAATTTCTAGTACGTACATGAATTTTTTGTATTTCGCGTCGTTGTTGTTGCGGGTAGTATCATCTATTTTTTCATTTGTAAATAATAGTTTGTGGATGACATATTCTATAGATTTTTTGTTTGAATGAAGACAGAGTGGGTATTTTTTGTGAAAGTAGGTGCTTAGATTTGTAATTGAAGATTCTGTATAAGTTTGTGGCTTTACTATAATACCATTCATACTAGTGATGGGAATTCTGGGTCCACGCGCGGAACGCGATGGACCGTTTCGTTCCGTAAAGATCCAGCGATAAAGTACCGTTCTTGTTCCGTTTAACACTCATTAAATCTATTAAACCATACTATGGCAAGGAAAAAACTCATTAAATCTATTAAACCTGAAGATAAGTATTCAATTATTTTTATTAATTATGGTGGGCTATATTATATTTTATTGTGTTCATCGTTGCTTCTTTTAAATTAAATTAGTTTTTTAATATTATTAAACAAATATTAGGAAATCATAATATTTGATCCAATTTTTCTAGTAAGTAATGTGTGAAAAATTAACATTTCATAATAAATCATATTAAATTCGTGAAGACTATAATTTTTTTCAGTTTCTATTAAACATGTGTCAACAAAATTCACATTTAAAATTTCTTCTATTTATCTGTTGAAAGAAAGATTAGAAGTGGAAAGGGTGATGAATAGTGTATTAAGAAGAAGAATTGGAATAGAAAAATCAACACAGAGTGAGATTGTTTTGTAAGAATGTGGGAAGTATAAATGTTGGAATAAAAGATTTGTAAAATCGGTGTATTTGAATAGTATGGAGGCGGAGAGAAAGGGTAAATGTTTGAATGAATGGGCAAAAGAGAGAACGAAATTTTATGACAGAATAGGATGATCGATGGAAAGACTGTATGAGAAAATGTGTGATGTGGAAGAAACTCTAAATGTATTTGAGATAAGGATGAATGGCATTGAGGTGCAATAACGATAGAAAAAATTAAGTAATGGAAAATACAATAGGAAACATTAGAATATAATGAATGGGGAAGGAATGCAGGAATATATGACTACAAAAATAGGAATGAAAAAAAAAGAATGATTGCCCGATTTAGATATGATAGTGAGGAAATGGGCAACAGGTACTGGATGAATGAGAGCAAAAGAAAATGTAGGATATGTGAAAAAGACTGGGAAAGGTGGGCACATTGGGTGAATGAATGTACGGGGATGATATGGAGTAAGGAAGAAAGACGACTGACAGGGAATATAAGAGCATGCTTTGGTGGAGGGATTAAAGGTATAGGAATGGAACAGATTATAGAGAGAAAGAAAAGGAAAGGCTAGAAAAAGATCAATTCTTATTCCTTCTTATGTTGTTTTTTTGTTTGTTTTAAGGTTGAATTTTTTTATGGGAAACGGTGAGTAATGCAGGAGGTTTTAAAGTAAAGGGGGGAATAGGAGCTACATTTTAATTAATGAATTATGATATTTTAATTAATTCATATATATATATAATTACTTTTTTATTATTTGTAATATGAAATTTAATGTATTTCTAAGTTGCAGTTGTAAGAATTTATTTTATGCCAATAAAGGTCGTTATATATAGTGTTACTCTTCTTTTAATGTGAACTAGGCTAAAAATTATCAAATAATCTGTACTACCTACACTCATTCATAGCAAACATGGTTTTATAAATAGTGTAAGTCAGTGTTGTCAGGTGTAGTTCCGAACTGACCGCCTAATATATAAAAAGAATTAAAAAAAAACGTTTACTAACTTAATATAAATATTTATTAAATATATCATTTTCTAAATAACATAAATATGAATTAAAATTTAAAATACTCATTTAAATTAACAAGAAATCACATCATTTAAAAGAATTCTCCTGTTTTAGCGTTCCCATCTCTTCCATAAATTCTTGGATACCTTCAGGAATTTTTCCCTCGTCCAATTCTCTTGCCCATCTTTGATACTACAAATGTTTCAGAAATTATAAAATGAAATTCATATCAAAATCATATGTCGTACTTTTTCCAGTTCTCGCCTTAAAGAGAATACAGCTTTTTCTCTATCTGCTACTAAATCTTCTAGATATTGATAACGTAGTTTCTTTCTAGCTCTACATTCTCTTGCACTCTGTCGACTCCGTTCTGAAAAGTATAATATTTATATTTCACAAGAATTGCATTTTTTGTACTATTGTAATCACTCGCGGTTCTAGTCTGAGAATTTTTTTATTAGTTATAATATGTAATCAAAACAAATCCATTGCAATTTATTGTGTTTACATTGTAATGGATTGTATATACAAATATATCATCGGTAAATCTACTCCTTTATTCTCAATGTTTAGACTCAAAACCGACATTGACTGTGAAAATCATATAAAAAATTGCAACTTTTTAATAAAATATAAGAGGTGCAACAATTAAATAAAGAAAATTTCGTTTTGTTCAACTGTAAAATTTTAGTCGGTAGATGAAACATTTGGAATTATTTTCGTTATTTAACTGCAGAATCTAGTTTAGTTACTAACAATAAAATAAATCCAACCCCACTAAAAGATGTGTTAAATAAAATTTGTGAACGCTTCTGGCGCCCCCATATTTCATATACTGGAAGTCAGAAGTTTCACTATAGATCAAATGTTGATTTCTATAGTACATATTGATTATAGTAATTTGAAAGTATATGGCTTCGGTTTAAAAAGAATCAAAAGAGGTATCAAAATATAAAAAAATATAGGGCGTTACTAAAACGTACTAGGCTAATAATGTAACTGATTGAATACGGCCTAGATAATATATTAAATAAATATCCGTATTAATATTTAAAAAAGTGGGACATTGTCCGACCCAAAGTAGATTTTTAATCAATAAACTATTTGCATGAAGTTAGAATGAAGATAAATAAAGTTTATATTTCAATCTGAAAAAACTGTAAGATCCTTTAACAGATTGTTCTCTCTCTATACACCCTACATATTTTCTTCACACCGCAACTGTTTGAGTGGAGACTTCTAGCATATACCTGTCTCGGTCACACGGCAACACACTGCTGTACTGTGTGATACTTAGGTATACGATACGGACTTGTGTTAGGCTTAACGACACAGTAAGTCGTAAGATCGCGCTGTACACGATTTTACGCAATTAGTGGAAACCCCCTTATAATGGAAATCCCGATGTTTGTCAGTGTCGATTGCACGGTAACACGCTGTGGTACAGTTGTACCGTACTGGGGTGTGCGGTATTGACTGACATTTGGATTAGACACGCAGTAAGTCGTAAGATCGCAGCGAACACAATATTGCCCAAAGGCCTGATCGTGCGATCTCCGGTGTTTGTCAGTGCGAGTAGTCGGTAACACGCTGCTGTACAGTGTGGTACTAGAGGGCACGGTATTGGCTTGCACTGGGCTTGGCTACCAGATAAGCCTTAAGGCTTTGTTGAATGAGGTATGACGCAGAGCAAGTATTTCCGATTCCTTCATTACCTGCCGCATGATTGTTATGAATAAGTGAAATAAGCTACACCCGCATTTGCATATTGCTTAATCATACATTCCACGCTTAATTCCGCATTATCTTGATTTGTGATTAGTATTAATATCACTGCACGTTTTTACACTGCTAGTGCACGTATCGCTTATATATTAATTGGCTTTGCTGTTTGGATTTATTTCTTTTGTATTGGTTTTGTGTATAGTAATTGAATACACGTTATTTATCATTACCACTGTTTCATTTAATAGTTAAGTTTGTTTCAGCTGCCCGTGGGAACGGAAACTTCTGGACAACTCGCAAGACTCGAAGCTACCTAAGCCCTCAGGATTTGCTGACGCCGAGGAAAGTTGATCATCATTTCCTAAGTGCGGTCTCACTTTAAATGAACCTGGCGGCCGGGAAAATATAACATGTCTTTTCCCCATTGTGACACGCAAGTTCTCTCCGTTAACAGCGTTGTGACCGAGAGGTCGTCACAATATACTTCATGTGTCATGTTTCATGGGGGTCTCTTTGAGTGATATATTTTCCTTTGAGTGAAGTTTTATTTTTCCAACTTTCACAGAAACAAAGTTATTTCAAACAAATGTTTTCAAGGTCAAATTACTCCAAAAATGTCTGTTTTCTTTTACCAGCCAGGATCGTTCGACAACTAACGACCTTTTATACAAAATATTATAATACATATATAACAAATTAATAATACACGGATAATTTAGATACATTGTCTTCAAATAATAATGCCATATACCTAATTTAGCTTTCATGTCAACTTTGTCAGCTGTTTTTCGCCCAGGCTTTCTACCGCGCTTTCCCGATTCTTTCCGTTGGACGCCTCCCTATAACAATAACAATTTTTTTAGTTACATACATCATAGTCAAAATCCGTAATTTTTTTTCTAAAGCGACATTTATCTATTATCAAAAATTATATTTATGACCTATAAATAGAAAAGGTATTTATAAATTTAGCTAACGCCTTTTAACTTGAAAATCAATCAGTGTAAGTTTGCCTTTATTTTGCAATACATTGTAAATACTTGTGGTAAAAAAACTGTATTATAATTTATAGATTCCATTGCACTTTAATGACCGACGATGAGTAACTAGGCTACTTGAAAGCAGTTGGTGACTTATTTATTTTGTGAAAATAGCAATACTTTAGTTTTTGTAAGATGTCATCCTTTTTCAGTCCCCTCTCATCTGAAAACTTTGGTCAACTAAAAAATTGGTAGAATGGCCTTATCTCATATAAACTGGAACAGTGTAATTAGATCATTTAAATTCAAAGAAAGCGGTAATGAACTTTAAATAAGTTTTAAATGTTACAAATGAACTTTATTAGAATTTACAGTATTAAAACATTTGTCGGGCTTGAGTACGGTTTATGAACACCCGCCGAAAATTAAGTCATACCTTATTTGAAAGCTCTTGATGTACTGAGCACAATGGTGTATATCATATTTTACAGCGATTTTTCTTTCATGAGTTATAGGCTCTCAAAATTTCTCAACATGTCTAAGAAATAATTCATAAAACGTTCTTTAACACGGTATCACTCACTAAAAATGCTTTTACCATAACTGTAATGTATAAACATTTGTTATTAAACTTCAATAAATAATGTTTTTACGCTGTTTTTAATAAATAACTGCAACTTTCAAGTAAATGGTAAATGATTTTATGCCGGCCTCTACTTGCAAATTTGGAGGCTGCTTGATCGAATAGTAATTATCATGTGGAAAACGTGTGATACTATTCATGTATGATTCTTGCAGTAATGCCAACCTCTAATAACTAAAAATCAAAGAATTATAAGATTGCATTAAATTAGGAAAATCAAGTAATGTGTTATAATTTATATGTGCTAAATGCAGTAGATACAAAATGTTTGCATTAAAGTGATTGGTAGAGATGTCTAAAGCTGGTTTTTATTCTATTTACAAGAAATATCAATTAAATTACGTATCTAGAGTATTTCATAATTTATATAATTATTCAAATGAGTTTTAACAGTTAAAACTGTACCCCAAATTAATTAAAAAGTAATTCACAACCATAAACTAATTAAAATACTGTCATAAACTAGATGCTTTATTGAAAATATTTTGTATCTACAACATTGCGTTAAATTAGAAAAATCAATTAATCTTGAATATGTTGTGGTAAGCATTTACCACATATAAATTTTGATAAATTCAAGATTATTTGATTTTTATAATTTACGGCAATGTTGTAGATACAAAATATTTTCAATAAAGCATCTAATCTATGACAGTATTTTAATTCTTTGATTTTTATTTTTAGTTATTAGAAGTTGGCATTATTGCAAGTGTCATTCATGAATAGTATCACACGTTTTCCACATATTAATAACTATTCCCTCGAGTAACCTACAAATTTGCAAGTACATGCCGCCATAAAATTGTTTACAATTTATTTGACAGTTAAGTTATTTATTAAAACAGTATGAAACACATTATTTATTAAAGTTTAATGTTCTATAACAAAGATTTATACACTAAACTTATGGTATCAAGCATTTTTAGAGATGTGTTTTTAGTGATGTATCAAGCGTTTTTAGTTAGCTGTAAAATATAATATACACCGCTAACCTTGGTTAGTGCAGTAAGAGCTTTCAAATCAGGTATGTCTTAATTTTCACCGGGGGTCCATTAACCGTATTCAAGCCCAACTTATGTATCTTCAATTTCTATTTACTGTATTTAAATTATCTTATTATATGAAGCTAAAAAATCAACTTTATATTTCATATTTTGATTGTTTCCAAACTCATGGTGCATACAGTACATGTACTTCTTTAATGCAGTGAATAACTACTTTTCTAAAAGTATATATTTTTTTATTAAATACATATATAAAAATAATACCAATTTTTATCTATATTTTAATAAAATTTGATTCCGGTAATCTAAATTATTGTATTTTTAACATTACATTCTAGTCGCAATTTACGTAAATAGAGTAAATCAACGAATACGAGGCGAATGCATATAATTACTTATATATTTGAAATGCGATGTATAAACCGGCATTTTTGCGTTGTAGCATTGTTTCATGAAAGATGCAGACTCTTTATTCGTCAAAGCACTGAGATTTATCACAATGTACAATGCGATTATTGTTGAAATTATAAAATGGAGTTAATATGAATAACGCAGTTAAAAATACAGGAAAAACGCAAAATAATTTGAGAAAACACTCACCTTACTAAACAAGCAACTACTGTAATCTAACTACACATGTATATGACATATATTCATGCAGTAACCACTACTTATTTCATAATTTATTTCATTCGCTTTGTTTGAAGTGAATCGTCTCGTTTGCTTTGTGAGTACTGCGCAATAAATATTACTTGTATTATGCGCAAGGCTGCCAACTCCCATTTAAGAGTTGATAGCTGATTTGTTGGAATATGCATATTGGAAACTACAATAATTCTCTAGTTGACACGGAAAGTAACACTACATTCATTCACATGTGTTATTGATTTGAAAACACCGTTTAAGCTTAATCACATTCATCACCTATAATCACATTCATAATATTCCATTCGGAGATAAAATAAATAACTTTACATGCACAAAAAATCTGTTATGGTAAAATTTTATATACACTTAATATAAACCTTCCCTTCTTAATTTTAATTTATTTCCAATTTATGTTTGTACACTTCTCCTTAAAGGTTACCAATTGTATATAAAATGATTAAATCGTTTGTAGCTCTGATTCAAAAATTTAATCTCGACTACTTATCGTTTATTTTAAGATATGACATGGAGTTTTGTTTGTGCAATTGGTATATTTTGGTTCTTGACTAAAGCACAACGATTTTGAACTAAAAATTAATCATTTCAATCTAAATTAAATGTTGCCAGTGAGTTTTTTATTTCTCCAAATAAATATTTAAATAACATAAAGATACAGATGTTACAGATTTTTATTATTAGATTTAATATAAATGTTTTATTTTTAATAAATTTCAATTTTTATTGTTCTGTATTTTCCGCTAGACTCGAATTTATTTCAAGGTTTTAAGATTCATAAATTCTTTTCTAATCTCTTAATAATTGATTATGACCTAAAAAAACTTCTAATCGAATCTTGATAGTATTCTAATGTAGACCGAAAGTGTCAAGAAAATATTATTATAAAGTCGAAACCAGTGCAACAAAACAAAATAGTGTCACTTCAGTTGCGGATGTCTTATACATCGAGAGAAAGAAGCCCATAGAAATATTAAGTAAAAGTATCTAGCATTTTTTAAAAACAAGTGACAGGTGTCAGTTCATCAGTGACCATACGCGATATGGCGGGCTTCATGTTGAACTTTATATTTTATTAATTTACAAGTATACGTACCTTTAAATATGCCATTTATCTTTAAAATTAATCATTTTTGTATTAAATGTTTAGTTGTGAAATTCTTAATAACTTAACAAATTAATTTTCAAATAAAAATTCAAATTAATTTAAAATTTCTATATTATTTACATATTAAATGTTTAAATATTCGAAAGTGCAGTAAGTGTTTATTTTTTGTTAAATTAATGTTAATCGTTTAAATTTTTATGTGCCTTATGAAGCAGATATTTGATGTTCTATTTTAGTCAGTGATAGGTCGGCAAGACGAAAATTTACCGACTAATGATGAAAAGTGACAGGTGTCAAAGTACTGCCTAGTCTTTTTCAAATACGACGTTGGAGTCGGCACGTGAGGCGGCTCGTGCCGGAACAAGTTTACGTAAAAAATTATTAATCTTTATATATTTTAACGGTTATATGATAATATTCCTTTGATTTTTGTTTAAAGAGTTGTGGTTTGTGAATATGGGGCAGGCTCCATTTTGTCTTTATTTTCATTATTCTTTCTAAATTTATTAATCTTGAAATATCTTAACGATCCTATAATAATATTTGTACTGTTAAAAAGTATTTTTTACATTCCTTTCAACTTTTTATGAATCTCGTGGTTCTAACAGTGCATTTCTTTTTTAAAAGTATATCTGTCTCGTGTATCAGACATACGTTTTCAGTCGGCGATAGGCCGCCCTTTGATGGCGAAAATATGCCGACTTTAAACAATTATATAAAGAAAGATGTCAAATATTTAATGATTATATCACCATTTTTTATGTTACCTTGTTTTATATATGGCGCTTGTATCTCTTTCAATACAAAAATTAAACAGAGGGAAGGGACTTTCAACGGACACTGTTTATATTCCATTTTGAATAAATTGACGCTATTTTAATGTAAGGTAATATTAATAAAAAAATAAGAATTATAAAATGTGGTAACCCTTGATTAGTTGTGGTTACAGAACAGAATTTAAACAACATAACCCCGTAATAAATTCATACATAAGTCAAAATAAAAATGTGAAAATAAGTACTGAAAAAAATTACAATATTCAAGTTATTTTGAAACATAAATGAGTATACAAAATATGCTAAAAAAATAATTCTTACATTAGTGTTATAGTTATTGCATCAAGAAATGTTTAAAATGACAAAGGTCATTCAATAATTTTTGCGTCGAGACAATTCAATATTAAAAATATTCGAGTACTGAAAACCAACAATCGAATAATGAAAACATGTTTTTGAGATTTAGTCCATCAAATAGCTGTATTATAAATTTACCACAATAATTATTTGTTAAAAGTTAAGATAATAATTGGCGCCAAAGTTGGCAGTTGCGCACCAATAAAAACTAAAATATTTCTTGTAACCCAAATTTGTGCCCCTCGTTAACAAGGTTCAACTACTGGCAATTATTAAATATAATCAAGTCACGCGTTTATTTCACTAGAAATAAAATTAAAAGATATAAAAACAAATGATATATTATAACAAAATGGAGTGGTAAAATGTACTTATAGCTCCGTTTAGCTACAGATTCATAGTTTTAAGATGTTAGATACTTATGTCAAGATGTACTTACACTTGAATTGGTTTCTACAATAGTATTAGTTTCTTGATAATCCATTATTTCTGTTGTACTATTCTAATTCATCACAAAAATCGTGATCAGCAAACTAAATTAATAACATACAAAAACGTGGTTGTTTGATATACTTAGTATCTATGTATATATCACTGCAATGATTAAAATCAACCCAATAAGCTGTGTTTACAAACATGTGCAAGGTCATTAGGGACGTCATGATATTTGCGTTTGCGCATTTAGACGTTCGAAAATAAACAACCAATTTCCAATGCTTTTTAACATTCGAGCGGGCGTGCACTGCTGATTATGCTAAGCGTATATAAAAGGTTTTACACGTGGTGGTCTAATGTTTGTAGCTTTGATATTATGTTGAAAATTAAGTGTTTTAATTATTACAAAAACTGCATATTGATGTTTAGGAATTTCAAAATTGCTTTGCATTTCTGGTATTGGCCATGATGATAGAAATGGTCATGATTGATAGATCATGGGATAGATGCAAATAGAGGGTACTGAACTCCACCAATATCAGAAATGCATCTACCCTGACTCGCCTTTTTTAAGATATTTTTAAATTCTTAAACATTAATATGCAGTTTTCGTAATAATTAACACACTTAATTTTCAACAAATGTTATATTCTTTAAGTAATACTACACATCTTGTAGACAATGTGATATTATTCTTCTAATATTGTACATTTCTGTACTACTCGTTTTGAAATCAAAACATATCGTTTATTTTAAGTACTTTGTTCATGTAATAAATGAAAAAAACAGGATTTTGTTTAAATTCTGCAGCATACCACATGTAACCAAAGGTTGCCATATTTTACAAATAGGTTGCCAAAGGTTACCGTCGGGATCTACGCTACTATTTGAATCTAACTCTTATATCGCGTCATAGATTTCCGAGGGTTAATCTTAAGATTAGAGAAGTTAATGGGTGTTATGAATTATTGACATGCGATGGCAGAAGAGAATAAAAGCATGAGGATACTACACAACAAATTAAGTATGGGAAAAGCTGAAATAACTAAACTGGAGAATGAAAGGACAAATAACAAGCAACAGAGAAGAAATATTAAAGATTGTAGAGGACTTTTACACCAAACTATATAGAAAACAGAGTCAAGCAGAAGCATCAGAAAATATACCCCACATACTAAACCAAGGATCGGAAGAGATGCCAACGATAACTGAAGAAGAGGTCCTAAAGTCGTTGTCAGAAATGAAGAACAACAAAGCTCCTGGCGAAGACGGTGTTGTTGTAGAAGCCATCAAACTAGGAGAAAGTGAGTTACTCAAAGCAATAACCAAACTCTTCAATAAATGCCTAGACGAAGGAACAACCCCACAAATATGGAATAATGCTACTATTGTTATTATGCATAAAAAAAGCAGCATCACAGAACTACAGACCGATAAGTCTGTTGACGCACCTATATAAATTATTCACCAAAATCATTACCGCACAGCTTACAAATAAACTTGACCTGTACCAGCCAAGAGAACAAGCAGGTTTCCGAGCCGGATATGGAACAAACGACCATCTCCAGGTGAGAAAATCACTAATATAAAAAAGCATAGAATACAACAAGCCCTTAGTACTAATATTAGCCCTTAGCCCTTAGTACCTTAGTACTAATTCGTCGACTATGAAAAGGCATTCGACTCCATAAATCACCATGAGTTGTTTAAAGCTCTCGCAAACTGTCGTATAG
>WYDF02077003.1:0-11263 GCA_009867245.2 Adranes taylori | reverse complement strand
ACATAAAGTTCATATTTCAAATAATAGTAAACATAATTATATGCTTCATAACTAATTAAAACTAACTAAATTTCATATTAAATTTTATAATTAATCCTATTCCCCCCTTTCTTAAAAACCTTCTGCCTTCCCGAGTTTCCAACATTCAAATTATAAAAAAAATTGAACCTTAAAAGACAAACACAAAATAGAAGCCTAAGCCTAAATAGAAGTCATTTAGTAATATATTTAGGACGAATAGAAAATTACTTCTCCAAGCATTAAACGATGTAAGCTTGTACCACCTCAAAATATTGCTCTACCGAATACGGTTCCAGGCTAATCAAGACCGCGTTGACTCTGATTTGAACGATTTTATATCCATTGATTTTATTGCTACAGGTAGAATGTTGTATAGTTTTTAATCAGTGGAGTTTATTTTTGTCGCCGTTAATCTAAATCTCTTTGTATTTAGGTTATCACCGAATCTAGTTTGATACGTGTGACTGACAGTTTGTCAGTAGTATTTTTATTTTTATGGGGTTCTAATAGGCATGCGGATATGTATAACGCAACCATTGTTCTAATATTTTGTTCTCTAAAATGCCCTCGGCATGAATCTCTATTACTCATTAGGTTAAGAATTCTCACTGCTTTTTTTTTTGTAATTTAAATAAAGTATTTAGATTGGTGACTTTCCCCATACCACAGTCCCGTAGAGCAAATGGGATTCAAATAATGCGTGATATACTTGCATCATTATTATATGGTTTACTTGAGGTTTCAGTTTTCTTGAAACAAACCATGTAGAGCATAGTTTGGATCTGATTTTCTCAATTTGTTTGTACCAATTTTGTCTATCATCAATGTATACTCCCAATAAATTAACATCTGTTTCGTTGGTTATTTTATTGTTAGATGATATTACGAGTTTTTGTGTTTTGTCCGTATTCATTCCGAGGAAATTTGCTGCGAACCATTGTTCTGCGGTTCTAGCTGCCTATCTACTTTATTATCCAGATGTAAAAGCTATAATTTAAAAGCTACGTGGATATAATTTAAAAGCGTGGAAAAAATGGAGTTGTCTACGGTCAGTTTTACCGTAAATGTCGTTAATTAAACTCTATTGTATCTAATTACCTTGAACAAATTCATTTACCTAATCCGTGGCCAGCGATCGATGTAGCATAAGAGTAGGAAAAGACGGATATATGCAGAGACGTGCTAGCTTGGGGGGACAAAGAAATGAATAAAAGAACACAGCTCTCACTGAAAAAAAATAGTTGGTGATCAATATTGATCTATAAACGATATGTCACCGTAAAACTTTCTGAAATAATTTCAAATTTTTAAATTGTAAATGAATATATTAAAATTGTATAATATGATAATTCGTAGAACCCTGAAGATAGCAGTAATTGACTAGCGAAACGTAAATGCAGTAAGAAACTGCTACATACTAATAATAACTTTTTTAGTCGGTAGATCGATTCATCAAAATTTAAAAGATGGTGGCGCTTTACAAATCACTCTCCATAAATTTCATGTCGACTTCTATCCATATCATTTGGCAGCTAGCGATCATAGACATTGGGCTACATACAGAGAGGGGCTTACACCTCATGTCCATTGGAAGGAACAATCTCTGAACGCATTCAAAACACGTTTTCTCGATCTAATCGATAAGAATTTTGCGAAAGTTCAACATGCACCATTAACGAGAACTAATCAGGTAGATGAAAACATTTTTAATTTATATGTATAGTTCCGAAATTTAGTATTTACGCTAAGACAATTATAGCGTTGTACACTTGGATAATCCAAGTAGAAATATTACTAACATTGACAAGCACTTGTTTCGACGTTTGTCGCATCTCATCAGACGTGTGTGCGTAATGTCTCTTCTAATAGTACAAAGCAATTTAGTAGTATTGTAGCAATGTACTTATTAATGGACGTAGCAACGAAGACGCTAATAGCGTGCATTTCACCAATGTACAGTAAATAAACGGTTTCTTAGTTAGTAAGTTTCCAAACAATACATATATTTTTCAATCATATTACAACACTGATGGTAAATACTTATATTTATTTGTTGGTTGCTCCTGCCAATAAAGCCATCAACAGTATAAGGATGTTTCTGACATGTTTCATAACTAACTAAGAAACCATTTATTAACGGTACATTGGTGAAATGCACGCTATTAGCATCTATTAGACTGAGCACGGCAATCGAATTTTATAAGTACATTGCTACAATACTACTAAATTGCTTTCTGTCATTAGAAAGACATTGCGCACACGTCTGATGAGAACAACGCTATAATTGTCGCTATAAATGTCTTAGCGTAAATGTACTACTAGGAATACTAAATTTCCAAACTATACATATATTTTTCAATCATAGTACAACACTGATGGTAAATACTTATATTTTTAGTTTAGTTTAAAATTGTTTAAAGTATTAAAAATGTTATTTATTTCATTTTCTCACATACATGAATATGTGTAGGTTACTAAACAGGATACTAATGGTTCCACATCGCCAACAACGGAACAAGTTAAACAGCAAAGCGCTTTAAAAACGTCTATTATGGCAAAATTCCTCCAATTAATGACAACATGTGTTGTGGTGCGTATCGAAAATTTTACCATCTATCAAGTGACTACTAGTGGAAAGAAACAGGCTCTTAAAGAATTTATTTCAGGTAAGAACAATAATCTTCGTATTTTTTTTTCTAAGAAGTGTTATATCGGCTTATTTTTAAGAAATATTCTATAGATTTGATCTGTTAGATGCAGTGGTTCTCATTTCTTCCCGTCTCAAAAAAGTAGGTGTAGTCGCATTGTACAAGTTCGACAAGCGAACTACTAATACGTGGTCTGTGATGCAGTTTGAAATACTTGTACACTGTTGCCATATTGAATGAAGACTTAAAACTTATTTTCGAAAAATGATATTCTGCTGTTTTTCTCCTCCTACCTTCTATCAATTCTTGGAAACCTATCCAGAGTCATTAGAGATGCGTTTCCGCAGATCTTA
The DNA here is from genome assembly GCA_009867245.2 of Adranes taylori. Lineage (NCBI taxonomy): Eukaryota > Metazoa > Arthropoda > Insecta > Coleoptera > Staphylinidae > Adranes > Adranes taylori. The sequence goes on along the minus strand of WYDF02077003.1, from coordinate 8,241 downwards.
ATCCACTGAAGCAATTTTGTTAATAAATGGCTTGTAGTTTATGGATAATCTGGAACAGAAAAATCGGGTCATTGAGAAAGTCAAAGGATCTCTTCAAAACGAGAGATAATAGTTCCGAGCCATCTATGAACAATTCTCTTACTGTTTTGTGCGGTTTCAACTTTTCCTTCATCTCGCTTTAAATAATAGACATTGGTGTATATTCTTATTCGTGGTTTAACAATATCTTGGTTAAGATCATGGTTAAGTAGCATTCAGAATTAACAGTTACAGTGTGTCCACTATCGTTTTGAAAGAAATATTTCATTACATTTCTAATGTTCGCTACAGTTTCAAATAACTTTAAACGCTTCTACTCAACGAGTCGCGTTGAATGTCCAGGATTACGGCTGTAACAGACTCTCTATGCAGCGTGTTGAGTCTAACGATGTTAAAAATGGCGCGTCTGCTAAATTACTCTAGAATAGAAATAAATCTTCGGAAATATAAAGCTTGAGCCCTAAATCAGTTTAACGTGAGGCCGGACGTAGGAACTGCTCTTCGTTCCACGGCCCCAGTAGATTCGCTGAATGCATGGGCAGGTATGTACGTAAGTAGTCCAGCAGTTCGGGTTCTTGTGGACATTTGAAAAAGTTTCTAAATGTAAACGCGCTGTCTGTACATGAGAACCCTGCTGTGTGCTGTCGCTGATTGTCGCCTTGGCGTGACTGGCTGCTGCTACTGGCTTCGAATTCGCAAAATTAGGAGCTAAGCTAATTTAATAATTTCAGGGTAATTTATAAGCCCAAAGTAGGCGATCAAAATGTACACAAAACTTTAAATCGTGTGTTATAATTACTGTTTTTTTCAAATTTTAAGTAACTTCAGATTTCTTCTCGGGGATTCCTATTTTTAAGGATTCTGGTTATGTTACTATGGCTTGTCTGTGTCGCATGGATAAATTATGTTAGTAGTATTGTTTGAGATGATTCTACTCATTCGTAGGCCCAATTGTGAACTGACAGCTTTCATTCGCTTAGACAAGCTTAGGCATCTTATTTTTTTAGTCAGAACGATCGTGTTATTCTCGAACCTAACTTTGATACGTTTTTCCCAACAGAATCTCCAACTTTCCATATTTTCCAAGGGTTATCTATTAATCTATTCCTCACAACTGTTAATGGTAACAGAAGACATGATGCAGAGCTAACTGTGCTGACTTCTTGTTCAGGGAAGTCTGCTGAACAAGAAGTCAGATTTTATTATTTATAAATATATACAAATATTTGATAAGAAGTGTATGAGGGAGGTTTGACATAAATCTAGCCTCCGATAGGTGGCGTTACTTGACAACGAACGCTATATTGGTTTTGACATTTGCCAGCCAACACATGGCTGTCAAAAGATGAAGCAAAAGGAATAATTAGTTTGGTTGTTTTCTGCCGTCGTAAGCAAGCAATTTTTTTGTTTTATGAAAACTGGAAAAAGTCGAATATCGTTTAGTTATTAAGTTCCTTCACAAGAAAGGGAAAAACAATGCAAGAATCTAAACCTAACTGGATGCTGTTTATGGTCAGTCTGCACCGTTGCTAGCAACAGTGGAATTTTGGAAAGCTGAATTTTAACAAAAATAATAAAACAAAGTTGATTACTCGGCAAAGGGCAAAACGATAATTGCCGAGTACTACACGGCATTATTGGTCCCTTTCGACGAAAAAAAGCCCTGGTTTGGCTCGCAAAAAGTTCTCACAGAGTGGCCGCCGTTCAGACAAAATTGAATCAATCAGGCTACTAATTGATCGACCACACATCGTATTCACCAGATCTAGCCCCTTGCTACTTCTTGCTGTTCCCAAACCTAAAAATGACTCAGACGACGCCGTTTTGCAACGAGAGATGAAGTGATGACCGAAGCTTCCCACTATTTTGAAGAACTTACTTTTCGGAAGGAATAAAGAAGTTAGAAAGTCGTCTTGAAAAGTGTATTGCCTTAAAATGGGACTGTTGAAAAATAAATGATAAAAAAACATAATCGTGCATTTTCTAGTTTAGGCTAGATTTTCGTCAAACCACCCTCATACATATTTATTTACGAATAAAATTAAGTAATATCTTTATATCTATAATTATCTCAAAAATAGTTCAACACAAGAGGACTGAACAGTTGAAAGGTAAAATTTGTCTGGCTTTATATTTATGTTATACTGTGCTGTTTAATTAATTACTTATGATCATTAGTGTAATATTTTAACAAAAATAATACTAAATGCATTAAAGAAATTGAGCCGTGATCATTTTTAATTTCAAGTACATGTTTTATGTTTGATAAATTTTTTTCTGTTGTAAAAATTCCACTAGATAATTTTTTTCGAAATTCTTTTTACTTATTCATGTAACACAATTTATCTGATTTCAAATCTGAATATCAAGATGGCGTTAGGATACAACTATTCTATACTCAATAAATTATACCAAATAATCATAGAACAAGAAAAAAACATAGATCATCTCATAAAAGAAATTAAACTATTAAAAAAGAGAGTAGCCACAATAACATCAATCTAAATGATTTAAATAAAGCCCTAAAACCACAACAGGGTGCGATCATCTCAGATATTTCGAATCATATTAAAGCAAAGTTCTTATATCAAACAGAACCCATTCAAACATACGTTACAGAATACTGTGCAGACAATGAGTACGAGTCACAAGTTGATGAATCTTCCTACCACTCATCCTCTCAACCGGTGGTTAGTAATGAAGACAATGGTCAAACAACTTGTAGCAACAGTATACCATCTAGCTTGAAGCAGACCGTGCATAACAGTAAAAAAGCTGATATGAAACATATCAAATTTAAGGGAAAAAATTCGCGACCAGCGAAGTGAAGTTATCACTAAAGTGACCGTGACAGTACGCAGCAAAATTGATCACCACACCGGTCACTGTTGCCGAGACCCACAATCGCGCAGAAGTTACACAGACATCATCGAACGTTTGTAAAAACGCTAACTCCGAAAATGTACACATCAAAAACTACGAAAACAATGACAAATATACTCTTGTTAGTAGGAAAAGCAGAAATATTAAGAAAAATAACATAATGAGCTCGCTAATTACAAGTGATGAACACAAATTAGCAAGCGGCACATTAATAAAAAGAGCATGGTTGGATGTCAAAGGTGTAAGAATAGATGTGACAGTCGAGCAATTTCAAGAATTTTTAAACAAAAAATTTAACAGAAATGACTTCGAATGTGAAAAAATAATCTCCAGACATGAAATAAAATCCCACATTTGCATCGTTTAAAGAAGGAGCAGCATTCTCGGAACTAGAGAAACTCCAAAACCCAACCAACTGGGAAAGGGGAATAATGGTAAGTCGTTACCATATTTTTTTTATCAAAAACCAGTGGAAAAAACCGCTGGAAAAGGAGGCGCCAACAGAATAGATATGGAACGAAACCAGGTAACTCCTTTATAAGCCATAATCAAACCAAATTTGTGTCAAATATTCAACATAAAACTTATGTACACAAGTATTGTCTCTTTGACCGCAAAATTCAATGAATTTATGGCTGTAGTAATGGCATCTGAACCCTATATAATTATGATATCCGAAACATGGCTGAACGCTGACACGCCGGACGGTATACTATGTCTCCCGAACTACACGCTTATTAGAGCTGATCGGAAAGACAAGAGAGGCGGTGGTGTTGATGTGTATTTAATCAATAACCTGAGAGGTCATAAACTTAATATATTAAGCACTAGTGACCTAAGTGAAGGCTCGAGCGAGGTATTATACGCCAGGGTGAAATACAGTCTAAACGAACAGAATTTAATATGTGTATATAGACCGTCAAATAGAATTTTCAATTACTCTGCACATAAAAATCTTATCATATTTGGTGATTTCAACCTTCCACAAATTAACTGGGCGCAAAACTCAATTATGCATAACAACAAGACTGCTGAATACTTCCATGATTCTTATTTGGACAATCATTTGCATCAGCTAGTACTAGAACCAACTATATACCTCGCTCATATGATAAAGTGACCATTGCACTATCGAAGCCATCATGCTACTAGCTATAGAAAACCTATTGCAAAATTAAGGGCGTACGCAATTTTAATCCAGCCAATTATGCAAACATATGCAATTACCTAACCAGCCCACAGATTGACAACTACACAAAATTATCCAATGCCCTAACTTTTGCAATGGAACAATTTGTTCCAGAAAAACTGTACTCAAACCCTGATTAAATTCAACCATAGTCAAAATCACGCGGAAAAATACATTTCTAGGGCCGATACAAAGCAATCAACAGCTGAAGCATATGAGACATACAGAAAACTATGCAACGAAGTTACGTTACAAATTAGAGCAGAAAAAACCAAGTACGAAGCGCCAATAATGGAAGACAGGAAGAAGTTGTTCTCACACCTATGTCTCAAATATATTATGTTCTAAAGTAAGATCAATCTCTTTGCGCACCGATCACCAAAACGAACCAACCACGGATAGCAAATTAATTACGGATGAGTTTGCCAATCAATTTCACAGTGCTTACACTCAGGAAACTCAGGGTCCCTTTCCATATTTACCTCGAGCCTCTAACTATACCGACTCAATTAACATAGATCCCAATAGAGTGCATAAAACATTAAACAATCTGAAGTCAAACTCCAGCCCAGGACCAGAAAACATACCAGCACTGTTATTTAAAAATTGCGCAAGCACAATCTGCTTCCCATTATCATAAGTCATGACTGATATGTTGAATTATCCCCATCCAGAAGGGGGATAAAACTAAAGCCGTAACTTTTAAGCCATAACAAATTAGTCTGACGTCTATGCTCTGCAAATCTAAAAATAATAGCTGATGATGTTAGCAAATTCTTATTTGTAAACGGTACATTTGGAGAAGCTCAGCATGGATTCCTCACAGGGCGATCAGCTACAAGTAATCTGCTTTTAGCGCTACATAAGTACACTGTCAAATTTGACAAGGGCGAGTCCCTGGACGTCATTTATCTAGACTTCGAAAAAGTATTTGATAAAGTACCAACCGAAAGATTACTCTACAAATTAGACGCATTGGTAATAAGAAGTAGCCTATTCAAATGGATCCGTAGCTTTCTAACAGCACGCACATACAGAGTTCGCGTTGATGGCTATTTTTCCGCAGAGCATAATATTCCAAGCGGTGTTTCGTCCTCGGGCGATTGCTTTTCTTATGCTACATTAGTAAATAGACCAACGGTAAATTGAATTAGCCACTTTGCAGACGAAACGAAAATTATAGGCTTTCTGGATGATCCAGGAAGATAACACCCAGGAAATACTTAACCACATCCATGATTGGATGCAAATTTGGTTCATACCAGTCAACTTAGACAAGTGTAATATTCTGCATATGGGTGCGTCAAATCCAAAGGAACCATATTTGCTTTCTGGAGAACTATTGTGCACAGTAACAACACAAAAACATCTTGGCATCACAATAGCCCGAAACTTGAAGTGGGACGAACATACAAACTATATAGTTAAGAAGGCAAATTCTCTAATATACATAACGAAAAAAGCCTTTCCAAATATAACATGCAAAGCTTTTTTGATTATATACAAAACATACATTTACCCCACACTGGAATATGGTCACTCAATTTGGCATCCGTACTTCAACAAAGATATTGCAGCCCTGGAAAGAGTGCAGAGAAAGCGACTAAATTACCAGACGCGGTTAGAAGTCTGTCTTATGAAGATAGGTTAGTATCACTGAATCTGCCTTCTTTATTGGAATATAGAACAAGAGGAGACTTGATCGAAACCTATAAAATATTAAATGTATGTAAACTACAGCTGCAATCAAGAGTGTATCTTCAAGAAGAATGCAAACATACATTTACGTGGGCACAGCTTCAAATGAACAACCGAACTATGTCGTCATAACCCAAGGAAGCATTTTATTTGCAATAGAATAGTAACTCAGTAGAAGAACGTCTTGTCTGAATCCGTTGTCAATGCAACATCCAAAAACAAGTTTAAGAACTGACTGGAAAACCTAACGTAAAGTGCGCGCTTAAATAAGTACCACAGCTCTTAACAACCTAGTTGCCTACGTTGCATTAAAATACTAATACTTAATATAGTTTTACTGCAATATATAGATGATCCAAGTATATCGTAACCTGCTGGCTTTTTTGATCGCTTAACGAACATTCAAGATTTCCTGCAATAAATCGACATTGCTATTTCTGGTAATAGAAAACTTTTCAATTTGCCATGAAGAGCAAGGAGACAGATTTCACGTGCAATAATTCTCTCGTTTGACCAAGCTTTATGGGACTCTTCTGTATATTGAATGACTTCATTCATGCAGCCAATTGATTTGCATCTGGTGACTTCTAATTTCTTAGCCGTCTAACTGCTTTTTCCAGGTGAGAAACTCCAATTCGCTTGGTCTAAACAATGTTTCATGTTGGAGTTGTAATTACTGAACATCACTTCCCCGTTTTTGTCCTCAGTTTAGATACCAGATTTGATATGGTTAATATATAACATTTAATCACGTGTTTTGTATTGTATTTTGAATCGAAATACTTGTTTTTATATATGACAGTACAGTTTATAATTGAATTCTAAAAAATATTGGATAAAAAGGAGTTTTTATTAATATATTTGAATTTAAATTGTTTTATTATTAGGTGACAGGGATCACATGGGCCTACCAGAAGCTGCTAACATCGTACATGCTGAGTTCATTTACTATTACTATCCTTATGATGAGTTTATGCAGCATCCTTGTAACGGCTTTCCATGTAAGTTATATTACTTATTAATATTATGTAATTTATTTTTTAGTGGAATTTTATAGTTTCTAATAATTTATGATTAGTGTACAATATAGTTTTCCTTTTTAGTACCACCACCAAAATTCTATGTACAAATTAATCCGATTCAAATAATTTTCGATGTCGATAGCTGCTTATGGATCAATTCTTTCATATTAAATCTCCAACAGTCGTTATTAGCTTCAAAACAAGATTTATCTGGATCTAATCTAACTTATATCGATGTCAAAATTGAAGCAATTTTACCTAGAGTAAGCAATCGATATCAAAGCATGTCCTCATAATACTACATTGTACTCATTTTTGACAGATAATTTTTGAAAGTAGCAAAGAATATCATACGCAACGTGATCGGCCACGATCTCTAATCTTTCAAGTGACACGAGCAACAGTAACAAATGTACGAAGTTTGGACGAGTCTTCCAGAGCTGATTTGGCTAAATGCGTCGATTGTTTCCATATGGGTTCGCTATTTTTCGGAGATGATTTTCCATCAAAAATCGACGATTTTCATTTGGTTACACAGAAATTTCTCGATCATATTTCTGCGCGTGATAATGTGAGACAAGTACCTGAGCTGTTGGATACGACTACAGTTGTTCATTTTGTAAGTACCTGCCTTTATTGTTTTTTTATATGATTTTTATTATTGTGTATCGTTGTACATTTTATCTAGATTAAAAGTTATAGATGTAGTTAGAATTAATCAGTGTAGAACTAATAGGTTGATCTAATTTTGGACTAATTTTGATCTATAGGTTTAGAAAAGTAATGACTGGAATTTTGGGTTTGCTTGTATTCATGTTTATATCATGCATGTTTGTATTCATGTTGTATGTATTCATGTTTGTGTCCTTTGCAGATATCTCAGATAAGTCGTGAATTTACATGGACCGATGCGAAAGATGTATGGTGTTTAAATCTGGATCCGATTTGGGGTGATTTTCATGGAGCTCGCGGATCCGGCTCAAAGCCTGTACCATTTTTAGATGCCGTACCCACTTCGCTATGGTTACACAGCAATTTAGATCCGAATTCAACAATTCGCAGACATACAAAATTAAATTCGCATGAAAGCAGGTAGGTTTTAACTGTCTTAAAATGATTCTTTATATTTACACGAGATAGCGTCTTTTAATATTTTCATTTGTGTACGTCAAAGTACAGGTAGTGTTAGAAACACAGGCGCTATTTTACATACTTTTGTCATGATAGTTTAGGGCTTTACAAATTCGTTTTGAAACTCAGAATAAAAAAAAATTATTATTTTTATTTTTAGATTTATTTATTACTAGCTAAACCCGGCCACACTTCGTTGTGACTCAGTTTGATATGAAATGAACCTGAGTTTGATCGCCAGCGACATGGTTAAATTGCCGCGGCCTGCGGCCACGGCTT
>WYDF02077002.1:0-24601 GCA_009867245.2 Adranes taylori | reverse complement strand
TTAGATATGTAGGTAATATGGACATATTGGCAGACAGTAGTCGATAGGAGTGGTGGACAAGAATATAGGCTTGAACTGAATGCGAACTAAACAAATGCGAGAAAACCAAAGCACATGGTAATAAATACAACTACACGCCACCGATTCTGTGCAACCCTCAGAACAGTAGAACAGGTATCATACTTAGGATGCATCTTAATTGAAAGTTGAGAGTTGAGTTTCCGCGAAATCTGACAACGGATAGAAACATCTAGGATCATCCTTATTAAGATAATGACTGTATTTAGTACCAACAACCTAAACATGCTATGTCTAGTCAGTATTTCTAGTATTACTATATGGAGTAGAAGCGTGGATCCTTGCTGACGCCACATGTAAACGCATCGAAGCATTAGAGATGTGGGTTATGCGAAAGATTCTGAAAATAAACTGGACGATGTGCATAACAAACTTTGCACATCGTTGAAATTGTACTCCAAGGGTAGTTATATGGGATTAAAACCTACGGGAAGAAGGAGGATATCGTGGAAAAACTTACGACAATTATAAGGTGTCACGACTCTGGAATTATTCCGAGCACCGATCAACAAAGTGGCAATAGCCCCCCCTCCTCACCGTCCCTCGTCCGGTTCTGTGTTTACAAGCCTGGACCATAACTCCCACAAAATACGTGCACATATTTGCTGCTAAATTAAATAATAAATTCTTTAGTCCTTACAAGAAGTGAAAGTAACGGAACATTTTCATTATGTCAGGAAAATTGTAGATGCAAATTATAATAGGAGGCAACTTCAATCCCAAATTAATTAGATGATAGCGTCATATTATGTTCGTACACACAACTGTTATATGCATTATGTAAAAAATATGCTGTATCAACATTGAAATATTAATCCAATATCAGGAGCTAATAAGAAAGGCAGTCTATTTTAAGTTCTACATTACATATGACCAATGTATTTAATAAACCGAAAGAGAATAAGAACTGACTCACCTTTTCTTCTACCAAAAGGGCCCAAAAATGCATTATTTTTGCCGATTATATTATCATCGATATATTTTATCAATTTCGCCGAATCCTCGCTCTTTTTCTGCGAAGCACTAGAACTTATATTCGCAGCGTGTTTTTGTTTAAACAAGCGATAATATTCATCGGATGCGGATGAAGTTGGACCACTAAGTTTCTTATTGCCATATGATTTGCGTACTGTCGTCGTCGCGGATGTCATTGTTTTTTTTTTATTAATTATTAATATTTTATTATATTAAAAAGAAAACTACGAAACACTTATGTCATTTCTGTCTTTTACTTTACACGCCACGCATACACAATACATTATAAAAAAATAAAACAAAACAAACCAACTATATGATTACAATGGATCATAAAAAAGCATAAAACAAAAGATGGTCGTGAAACGAAATCTAATCATGGATTAATTATTGTGAAAAATCAACACGCGTAAATCTACTAACACACGATAACGTAATGTTATTATGGAACTACGAAATAAAATTGCGTTGTGTACTTGACACTTTGCCTAACCAATAGTCTAGTCTAGAGCGTTATGGGTTGTGAATTCAAGTATAAAAAGTTTTCGCGAAAAACTCGTGCGCGACCTGCTAGCCTGCTTTGTTCGTCGTCTAAGAGTTTCGCTGCTATAACCTACAGCTAGCTGCTTCACGTACGGAATAATCAGCAGGCCGACCACACAACATTGCATACGCGTGCTGTAGTCAATCAACGCACCAGATTGTTGCTTTTACAAAGTCATACACGTAAACTTTCATATTGTCGAAGTTTGTTTTGTGACAAGGGGTAGTATGAACCCTAACTGGTTATTCAATTCTATCTCCAGTTAAAATTCATCAACCCAACCGGAATCAAAGTAATAAAAGTTAAGTTAGGACGTAGCTAAAATTATAAATTATTTTTGGGGGTAGTGATCTCAATATAGATGTGCACTTAATTACAAAAGATCTACGAGAGCCTTTAATTGATTTAAACCGAACAACGGCTTTAATGAAATAAATGTAACTCTTCAGATAATTAAATAAACATGTGATGCATGTGTGTTTGAATAGCTTCATTCTATCCTTTTCCCACAACTGCTTTCCTATTCTCCCACAACACTAAAGTATATACCACTAGTACAACAGCCACGTCCGTTCAAATTTCGACGTTACGTGCATATTAAGCTAGTGGTAGTCACTTGGCATACAGTAGCGTAAGTTCTTAATGTAACGCTACGAGCCTATAGTACCTACCTTGTCTCACCGTTTAAACTAAGAACAAATATTATTGGTGTAACTAGTGATAGTCACTGGCATACAGTAGCGTTAGTTTTTAATGCAACACTTCGCGCCTATAGTACCTACCTTGGCTCACCGTTTAAACTAAGAGTGCATGTTATTGGTGTAACTAGCGGTAGTCACTGGCATACAGTGGCATACATCAATGTGATCAGCACTTCTAGTTCTTAATGCAACGCTACGCGCTCATTGTGTATACTTCTAGCGAAACTAGTGGCATTCGCTTGGCATACAATCACGTCAGTTCTTAAGGCGACTTTATGTGCCTGTAATATTTTCCGATTATACCGTCCGTTTTACCATTTACATTGTGTGCTGCATTGTGAAATAAATGCAAGGATCTATTTCTATTAATCAGTTTATTTTTACATATTTTGGAGAATAATAAAACATTAATTTTGTTTGATTTATTTGAAATACAAAGATAGTGATTTATATATAACATAATTTTCCTCCCAAGCGCAAGTAAATAAAATAATTACCGAGCAACATTTAATTACAAAAGAATTAACAAAAATTCAAGGTTGACGAATAATATAATAAATTACAGTATCATTTTGAGATATTCGTAAATATCGATACGAGACGGTAAACTTTATTGTTAATTAATAAATAATTATAGAAACTCTCAATCCACATTAATACATTGGTTCATCAATTATTAATTATTTGGAGTATAAAAATTAGTAACATTTGAAATACTTAATTATTTACTGAAGATTAAATGCATAAAAACCCAAAGATGTTTTTAATCCCTGTAAAATAAATTAAAATTTATTTATATTGGAACTACGGACATTTGAAAAACAAAAAATAATCGCTTCACTTAGATCGTAACAAAAACCACGTAATAGACAAAGGTTCAGTGATTAACATGCAGAGAAAAACAACTAAATGCAATAGCCCCGGCCTTAGGAAGATTTCCGTATATATCAAGAAATCGATTGCCCCTATCCTACTTTTACTAAATGAAATGCCTTCTACTAATAACTGGTCATAGCCCAAGTTATTTCTTCATTTTTCTTCTGACTACATACTTCTTCTTGCGACAGAATTACTTCTCCACCCCCGCGGACATCTTAATGGTAATAACCTCGAACAATGCACGTGGACTCCTTTAGAATATATTATGACACAGTTAATACAAACGGAATATGTTAATAATTTTCTTTTGGTAAAAGTAAGTACTAAAAAGTTTAAAGAAAGTGAATTTATTTAACAACTTCTTCTTCGCGTTACAATATAACAGTACCCAATGGTCTTCTTAAATAAGAAGAATATGTATTTGTCTTTATCTTATTTAGCTCTACTAGGTTGTCACCGCGTGCAATTATTATACATTATACATGTGTAAATTTTATTCCAATCGGTCTAGTAGATTATGAGAAATTTTTAAACAAGCATGCCCATATATGTATATATATATATATATATATATATATAATATTTCTAAAAAGCTAATTTTATAGCCCGAACCAGTGCTTAATTTCGGCCAGAACAACATTCTGGGGATTTTTTTTTCAGTGTTTTTAATAAAAATGTGCCTAACAGAGTTTTGGTTATCAGAACTCACTGGAACATAGCCCGCAGTGGAGCTTTGAAATAGTACACGTGTATTAAATCGTAACGCAGCTATAATTCGTCGGCACCGGTGAATGCAAACAGTGTGATGTGATAGTAGGGACACGGAGCGAAGTACTGTGTGTCTTTCAGTAGCGGAGATCGGCCCACGGGGCTATTTTTGCCATCGCTGACTAACGAGCTTCCGACATGTTAGGAAAAAAATCTGACTTCACATAGTAGGTGATGGAAATGTTTCCAAACCTATTCATCTGGCATTGCTTGAATCATAGTTTAGAACTCGCCACGCACAATTCGGTAGAAGGAGTGGCCGGGATTAATCACTTAAAGTTAAAAATATCTTCAGCTGCTCCCTGAAAGACCTAAGAGAATTAGCAGTTGTTGCAAAAGATCTGGAACAAGATATTTTGAAAATCCATCATGTTCTTGACACTCGTTTGGTAACCTCCAGTTTGTTGGTAGTAAAAGCTGACTGGAAGGATTACAAAACTTTGTATAACCATTTTTTAACAACATCAGAGGACACAAAATGGGATTCAGTACAACATTCTACTTACAAATTACAAATTCAAGCTCACAACGACATCACGCTTTAATAGAAGTGTTTGAATACCGGGTAGATACTATGAGACAACATGCAAGTGAATATAAGATTTCACTGGAAATATATACATTCAAGATCTCAAATTTTCTAAAAGAAAACATTTTATTATGCAACGTGGTCACTTAAGAGAAATGCTCTTGAGATAAGCTATCGAGAGCATTTATCTCAAGTGGACATACTTCTGAAAGTAACTATCGAAGAGTGTCTACCAACTTCTGAGATGAGACTAAACGAGCTGAGATTTGATTTGATATGGACACAATACAAAATTATTTATACTAACAGTTACTCTTCAAATTCCAACGTGTCTCGATATTTTCCAAGTTGTTTGAGAGTTCTTATAAATATAACTAGTAATAATTTTAAAAAAATGGTCAAAGATAAAATTATAGAACTGATTAGAATGTATGAGGAAAACTCTGTTTTATGGTATCACAAATGTAAAGAATACAGAAATCGTGAATTTAATAACCAGATATTAAAAAGATATCATAGGTTTATTGACACTGCTAACAAAATACAACGAAAATTGCATAACTTAAGAAACCAGATAAGCACATATAGGCTTTTTTGGGATTTACAAATAATTCAGTTAAGTATTCACTTTAGTAAAATTTGCTATGTAAGCCCATGAATTACCTATGGATATATTAACTATATAGAGGTTATCTGTTATCAAAAAGCGTAATGTGACTATAACCCGTTCGTAGTTAGAACGGGATAGAAATAGCGAGAGGACAGAAATAACTTCTCGCATTTGTGTATTGCTTTTAAGTATTATTGGGTTCACCACTTCTATTAAATCTTGCACATGTACAGCATTCATAAGAACAAAGTTTCGAAATTGCTGATAATCCTCTCAAAAGTTCTCTTGTCAGCGCAACACGTGTACCCAGTTCTGATCTACGCATAATCAGTGGTTTCACCTAGCAATTTATTTTTATTTTTGTCCTTTTTTCAAGGTTTTATGTACCTCAATTGCATTTGCCATTTTTCTACATCCGTGTTTTATAGAAGACATGTACAACATTGAAGAAAAAACAAAATTGTTAGCAATTCAGGATTCAGAACTCTAGACAGTTCTATAGAATAATCAAAATATTTGCAAATGGACACACAGTTAAGGGTAACTATTGAGAGTAACTCTCGCGAATTTCTCTCAGGTGGTCACGTTAGATTGCAGATGCTTTTTCTTAAAAGAATAGTGGCAAATTGATGGTAAATTTTCCACAGTTGGCAAGTAGAACAATTGCATCTCACGTTTTTTAAATGTAATAAACAAAATTGTAGCCGACCTAACTAGTTTCAAATTTTGCACAGACCTAAGATAGGTATTAATTTAGATACCGCTTCACCCTTTTAAGTGACACTATGATACCGGATTATCATTAATTCAAGTAATTAACGATTGCAATAAGGAATTCTCTAATAAATCATCAATTCAATGAGTAATCCGCTAATATAATAGATAAATTGAGTAATCAAATTTAATCTAAATTTTCAAACAAAGATAATATATACAATTAACCCATCAACTACTTAATATAATAACAATTACTTAAATAGTAATATTAATATAAATTAAAATTATAAAGATGTAACTCGCTTATAATAAATAGCCCGCGAAAATGGTCAAACAATACCGCTTGACGCGGAAGCATTTTTAAAGGACATACCAACGCGTATGAAAAAAAATATTATCTACCATGCAGCCTCACACTGACGTAATGCTCATACATTCAATACGCATAGAATATAATCCTCAAAGGTTCCAACTTTCACGCGCCAAAAGATCATAGGCTGCCTCTTGATATACAACATACGGCGGCATGCTTTACTATACATACATGTACATTTGCATTTTGAGTTTAAGTTTTAGCTCATGACTTTAAGTTTTACGACTTAACGTATTTCCATTACGGAAGACATATTTTATTATCATTTTTTAGTGGGAAAATCTTTTACTATAATTTTTTAAACCATAACGATTTTTTTCCACCACTTTTGTTTTAATAAGTCGTTAAGCGTTGAACCCTTTTGGTGCTTTCGATGAATCCAATTGGTTTATAATTCCACACGTTTCTGCTTCTAAGATTTTGACCGCATCAAGCTACTATCACCACCGCTTATGCGACCCACCACCGTTTGGAAACTTCCACCACTTAGATTTTCTTAGCCGTCACAAAAACAATACAACTTTGATCCTTAAATTTATTAACGAATCAGGAAGAACTTTTCTATTGGTCGGAAGTACAACCTTACTAAAGTTTTGTGGTTGAAGCTTGCTTCAAGCCACGCCTTTTTGCGGTCGACGTCGTCGAATGTCACCTGTCTGGTGCAGCTCCTTCCCAGAAAATTCGCATAAAAGAAGCCACTGAAGCTACCATTCCGCAGGCGCATTTTGGCTTTTATTCTGATCGTTCTTGAGTGAGGACCTTCGCACAGCTCAACCAGAAATAATTCTCCATTAGGTGACCACTTATTATTATAGAGTGAATTAATAATCCCACTTTTGAATCTGTTGGCACCCATAGTACGCGCCACCAACGAAAACGCTTATTTTATTTTAAAGTTAATTAAATTCAACTACAACCAGTAGCAAAAATTCTACAAACATCAGGTCAATTATACATATATGTAATATCTAATTATTTTCTGCTGAATTTTTCGTTCTCTCATCACTCACTTCTTATCTCATTCACTCATATCAATCTTTCTTAACCCTTCCTTGACAAAAGTTCGTCAATTGGAAAGTCATTAAGTCAACGCCAGAGGAAGAAATCAACCAACCACCCAACTCAACGGAACAACTGAGACGGTAGACATGCCACCGACGATTATTCTGATTCGGCGACAACGAATAAATCTGAAAATTAAATAATCATAAAATTTCCGCACCAATATATTTAACAACATTTTCTACATATTCATCATGTCTAGTGGCTATCATTAAACGTTCAGCATTCAATCATTTAATTCCATCAACGTTCCGAAGAAGCCAAAAAGAAGCCACGAAATCCAATCAGAAGATAAATTGATAACATAAACCAAATTATCTTTAGTTCGCTATTTTGCTAATGGAAATGGTTTGGTACATCCTAACAATTTTTGCATTATAATTAGCTTCGCAATATATTGTCAGTAAATTAAAGTCGTAAATAGAAGTATACATTTGAAGTTATTAATATTAGAGAACAATAAACCAAACTATTTAAACTTGTTATTTGCCTTTATGTGTTTATCATATAAGAATTAAGTACTTTATTATACAAAATTAAGAATAGCGAATGCTAACCCAACGTTATGTTATAAGAGAGCAGAATAAATTATAAAAAGCAATATAGTAGTCGAAAATAACAATTACGATCCTGCTTTGAAAAAAACAATTATTCTGTAACAACTATGCTTTTGTTAGTTCTTTGTTTTCGCTACATTCCTTTTGTCATTTTATTCTTTTTCATTCATACGAATCCAAGTCATATTTTTCTTAAAATCATATATACTTTTTTGTTCAAATACAGGGTGCGAGGCATGAAGTTCCCCAATTTAAAATACTAGAGCGAATTGATTTCTCAACATTTTATTTACAAGAAAACCAAAAATATTCTAAACAGGCTATTTGTTCCGAAAAACATCTCTTGTTCGGTGTAACCACATCTTGCTTTGATAATTCATTCCCGACGTGCTGACTTTAACAAATCCAAACTTCCATATATTTTAGTGTAATCCCAAACGAAAAAGTCAATTGGGTCTGTATCGGCTGAATTCTATTGTTGATCTGAAATGACCAAACTTCCACATATGCGAGTGCCAAATCTTGCTGAAAGACCCACGTTCTGAAACTGAAATGTTTACGTTTCCAAAACAGCTTTCAAAACTATTTCGCTGTAGTTGATGCCATTTACCTAGACGCTAGGTTCCACAAACACAAGCAGAGAGCGCCAATTAGTAGTTACTGCGGCTCACCTGTGTAGGCAAATTAGGTTTGGTAGTCAAACGACAAATTCGAAGTCTCGTTTGATCTTCCACTTATACATATCCGATTTGTTTGTTTACTAATTATTCAATTGTGAAAGTTTTTCATCAGAAAAGACAATTTTGGAATTTCACCAGCTGTGTGCAAGCGGTTTAATGCTTTCACTTTTTCTAACCCCACCTTCATATGCACAGGGTTGAACACTCAGATAAATGCATTTCCTTGGCGATTTTTCTGGCGCTTTTCCTTGGATTTCGTTGAATTCAAGCTTTAATTTTTCTGTATTATTTGATTTTCATCCGTTTTTATTAAGCATATTTTTGTTTTTGTGTGGAAATAGGATGGTTCTTTAAAATAAAATTATTCTTTATTGCGAGCTTTTATTTAATATGTAAACTTCGTCAGGCTTCAAAATGCAACAAATTTGGTTAGTGATATATGAAGTGTATGAAAATTTATATATACATGACATAGAAAATAATAGTGCTGTGATATAATGTATAGATTGATATATGCTAGATATGAAATAGAATAAATAGTTGCTAGTTTTGGTTTACCTTATGCGTTTTGTTGTTACATTGTCGCCATGTAAGTATATTTTGTCTATTAAGTCATTACTGACTGATTGATCAATGAAATAATATGGGTTGTATGGGATAGAAGGCGCCATGGTTTTTCTTTTTGTCAATGTTCATGTTTTGACAATTTTTTCTATTTCACCTTAGTACGTCTCTGGTATTGCAATTACTTCAAACCGTTAATACGCAATTTAAAGAGGGGCATCATAAGGAACAATAAAAAAATTTTTTGTTCTAATAATTAAAAGAAGGGTCGATTTTCGGGGTCTGTTTGTACCTTTGTACGGATGAAGTTCAAGAATTTCTCCTTCCCTATGGGACCAATCTGGATGAAATTTGGTAGACAGGTGTAGGCTATGAATCCTCAGAACGTTTTTTTTTATTTTTTTATTTATAAATCCAAAATGGCGGACAGGAGCCATTTTTTTGTTCAGAAATTTCGTATTTAAACTAGGACGCTGAAATTTTGCACGCATATAGTACCTTGTATTATGCGTCGAATAAAAATGCCAATTTGTATAGGAAGAGCTGTTGCACGTTTGAAGTTTAACAAACTTTGTGAAATATCTCAGGAACGATAAAATATAGGACATCCGAATAAACTTTGTTTTAAACATTTCTTTCTAAAATCACAATTTAACATATATACAGGCTGTTTTTTGTTTTGCAAATTTTGCGGTCCATTTGCTCAAAAACTTAACCAAGGATTTTGATAAAATTTCTTGTATTGAAAGATCCTTTAATATTTAAGGGATTAAGGGAGTTTAGAAAACTCATCCATCTTAACACTGGAGTAATTTGACCTTGAAAAAAAGTGTATTACCCTAAATATCTCCGTTGCTATGCAAGTTGGAAAAATGAGTGTTAGGGAACGTATGTAAGTCTAAGGGACCACAATTTCGCCGGTCTGAGAAACTGCCTTAACCGATTTTGAGCAAAAAAAATTTGTTTCAACAACTTTTTAGTAACACTCTGTACATTTTTTACATTTTAGTATCCCTTGTAATTCTATTTAAAATAATTATGTACATGATGGGTCTAACGTTTGTCGTTTCAAAGATATGACCCTTAATAACATAAAATTTGGCAACTTGTCGCCATGGGTATAGCAACCAACATTCAACAATCATATTATATATATATGTAAGGCCTACATAATAGCTCATGTATGCAAAGTTACAGGAAAAATTATTATTTTACGTAACATGAGATATATAAACTGCTTTTGAAATTGAATAAATGTTGTTATCAGTGGCGGGTGTACATTATAATTTTAGGAGGGGTTCAAAATGATTGTTTTATCCAAAATTCAGTTTTAAAATTAGAAGACTGAAATTTTGCTCGCATATAGTATATTGTATTATGCCTCGAATGAAAGTAGTGTCATCCCTGAAAGTGTTATAGAGCGCGAAGATGCCACATTTAAAATATTACAAACTTTTTGATATGTTTCAGGAACTATAAAAGATAGGACACTTGAACAGGGCCGGATTTAGACTTGATAAGGTCCTAAGCTATTTGAGATATGGGGCCCTTTATAAGTCCAGATATTATATGTCAGTGCCAAATATGATTTTCGGATACCTAGAGGGTTAAACTGAAATACAATTAAGAAGTATATAGATAGTGAAATAATAAATCTTTAACTTAAAATCATTTTTATTCATAACAAACTTAAAAATGCAAACTCTGGTAAAAAGAAAGAAAACTTCTTTTAAAAGGCACAATTTACAAAGACTTAATATCTAATCTATTGAAACACGCATATAACGCATATGTTATAAGGATTAAGGAATTATATTAAACTAAATGTTCTTTCGTGTCTTTGTCAGAGCAAAGTCACTGATGACATCATCAAATGATAAACTGCGTAATTTGTCACTTTCTATGCACACGAGACTGAGGGAACCATATTTATCTTGAGTCATTGTTATTCTAAATTCATTTTTTATCCTCTTCAGCTGAGATAAAGATCTTTCTCGAGAGCAATTTCTAACGCCATCATACTAAGAAACATTCTCAAAATTGCTTCTACATTAGGGAATGCTGATTAGACCAGATCGTTAAATATTACCTATACAAATCCTGATGTCATGTTCCGCTGAACCATAGGCTTGACTATGTCTAACATATTGATGAAAATGCTTCACTACTCCTACAAGATTCATGTCCACATCTTCAGGATATGTTTGACATAAAGCACTTCTTCGCGAATCTCTTCTTCTTGAGCTTCTAATTTTGTTAAGAACGAAAACGTTTTTGCAGCATCTTTGTATACTGCCCCCCCCCCCTTTCCCCGCTGCGCCCCTGTGCCAAACTTGACTAATGCATCCATCACAGGTTTAAATGTTTTGTTTCTGAACTTATCTCTTGGCTCAAGGTTCTCGAAAGCATCATCTTCATCATCATTGATATGCCTTTTCTATATCTGCTTTTCTTATAATCAACATCAGGCAATTTTTCCTTTGCTTTTTCTTCAAAATGATCGAACATATTCCTGGAACCTTTAACAAAATCCAAAAGTGAAGCATACAATTTCCTACATACATTTAGACTAATTTGGGGCTCTTGCAGTGATTGACTAGTCTTGTGAATTTCATCTAGCAAGTAACTCCACAAATATAACATTACCATAAATTCAAACTCCTCCATTTTATTCAAAATGTTTAAGGTTTGATTTCTTGTTCCGCCTTTCTTTGTAGTATCAATATGCAGCTGATGCAATGCAGAAATTATTCCATCATAACCCATCTAGTCTTTGACAACGACATTGGAAATTTTGAATCATCTTTGAAGAATGACAAAAGTACTGCCCATCTATGTGTAGATGAAGACAAGAAATTATATATTTCTTGAACAATTCCAAAAAAGTTTACTGCATCTAAATAACAGTCAACTGCTGCTCTACCAACAAGATTCAGGGAATGACCAGCAAATGGAATATACCTAGCATACTTGTTAATCTTCAATATTATTTCTTGCATACCCTTGTATTTACCAGACATATTGGCAGCATTGTCATATGACTAGCCTCGACACTTACTAAAATCTATTTTGGACTCATTTGTAAGGTAGTTGTGCACTATCGTAGCCATACTTTTCCCTGTATGGCTATCCATCTCTAGGAAAGTTAGAAAACATTCAATAGGGTGCCCATCATCTGGTGAAACATACCTCATAATAAAAGTGAACTTCAATATGAGACCGGTCTGGAGTGGGATCTACAGATATACTGAAGTACCCTGCAGTTCTTAAATCATCCAAGATCATCCAAATCATCCTAGATCTCTTCCTTTATGTGCCATAACTTGGATAAATTCATCACATATTATTTTAGAAATATAAGGTGACACCTGATCCTTTATTCCCAAATTGTTTTAGAAAAGGATCAAATTTTGCTATAAGTTCGAGTAATCCAAGGAAATTCCCATGGTGAGGAGAACCAAATGTTTCCGTATCACCTCTAAAAGGTAAACCACGCTCTGTCATAGTAATTATAACTGACACCACTCGTTCAAGAACATTTTTCAGTACTACCGTTTCTTATTTATCTGTTCTGCTAGTTGGCAGTCAATTGTTGAGCCACGTTTTCTTGTAAGATATGTTACCGAAGCTGTTCTATGGGCTATAGAGTTTTCATGACTTTGAACTAAATAGGTGTTGCGCCAATTACACAATCCATCGGATGATAATGGTGTAGAAGAATTTGAAAAGAATTTGAAAGTTTCGTATGAAAGAGTTTACATACGAAACAATATACGCGACCAGTTGCTGGCGAATATACTAACCATTCTCTGCAATATTTTTCACCATTAGCCCGTTTGGGATAGAAAAGCTTTTTGTGCAATATCGGTCTTGGTTTGCAAAAAGCTTCTTTGATTTTTCAAATGAGTCATTTGAGTGCTGACATTCTGATGGACCTTTTTCTACCGAGTATAAAATCTCATCTTTACTTAAATCACCCCATAGCCCAACATCATTCTGTTTGTTTTTTGATGTTGAATCTTCTGTGCTTGTACTACTCTCTGGTTTATAAATCTTAATATTTGTTGCTTCATTCGAGTAGATTCTATACTACTAGATGTACGTGTACCAGGTTCTGTATCAGGGATAGGATGTATATCCCGTGACTGACTCACTGTGGTAGAGGCTTTTGGTTCACCAGGCCCCTTATCAACCTTTGTTAAGAAACTTTCTAATTTCTTAACTTGCTAAGTTCTTCTTCAACTCTCTGCTTCTTTTTCCTCTTTTGAGCTCCATTTTAAAACTTCTGGTTGACATCTTGCAAACTGTGGGCAGAATATTTAATATAACTATAAAATAGTGTAAAAAAATTAAATGCGGTAGAAAATATTCTTGCGTTAGCTAGGTTATGTGCGTAAAAGCGGCAGCAGACCGCGCCAAAGCGGACAAATTCATAAGACCAAGGCAGTTTTTGCACGCCAGACTGCTCTTTTAGAAATTGGCCGATAAGAGAGTCTAGAGGGGTCGTAAGACATGCTAAACTGGACAGTAGGCAAATACGAGGCAAATGTGAGTCAAGAGCGGCCGTAGCCCGCGATAAAGCGGACAGCGAAGCTATCCGCGCCGTAAGCAAATATGGAGACTAGGTGATTCATGGGTAGGCAATTTATAGGTTAGAGTAATGTAGTTTAGTTTACTCCAAACACTATTGTGCTAATTGAATTTAATAGATAACGGTGAAAGTCAAAACTAAAACGTTCAACTTTTGTTTTATGCAAGATAAATAAAACGTAGGACTTTCAGTATATGAAAGATGGGCTGGCGATCATATCCACGAATTTTTATGTATGGAATTTTGAAAAAAGAAAACGCCTGTCTGTATGTTTGTCTTCCAGAATGTTTCGTTGCCTATTAGGACAATTTTGTGGGTAAGTGATTTTATGATGCATAATTTTTGACGTAAATGATTTTACGATGCACAAAAGTTTACATATTAAACGAAAGCACGCAGTATTTTAAACAACCATCCATTTTCCGCAAAACAAAACTATATTTAAACCATACGCGTATGACCTGTCACATATTCGTTGCAAGCAGACAGCTGGTCTGCTCAAGCAGCGGAGAAGGAGCCGATCCTAATCGAATCAATAGCAGTAAAGCCTTCCAAAGCCTTCCTTCGTACACATTTAAACGCGAAGTTGGGCATCGCGGCGGCGTCGTTGCTTCTGTAACTCACAAAGCAATGCATATCAATGCATATGCAGTATGCGGTGTGGAACATAATAAATGATGACGTATCCATTGACAAATGCAATGAAACAATGACGTCAAATACACGCTGCCATCAAGTGCGTGCTATATTTAATATTATATGCTGCATCTATAGGTAAATTCAGTACAATAAAACAGTTATGTTATCATACATCATACAATGAAATAATTAAATTGGTGGTAACCCTTTTCATCAGTTTAATGTACTTCTAGCGTCAATATCCATGAAATTTGTGTGAAATTGAAACTATATTGCTCCCCAGTAACACTTCTAACATTAACTCTAAAGGGATGTAATCTTTAAAAGTCTGTTTTTGCTAATTTACCTCTATAGTAATAATTTGAAACATACAAGGTGCTTCAAAAAAGTTAGATTCAAATGTACATATTTTAAATGGAAGAGCCGATATTTTATTTCGCATAGTGAATGTAATTTTTTTTAGAAAAGTTGACACATATTCTGGTTACGTAATGCATTGTTGCCAATTTATAGAAGACCAATTCATAGGACGTATTTTTCATGTACGTTTTGAATTTTCCTTGTACATTATTTTTAATAGATTCTAATGAAGGTTGATATTGGTATATATTTTTCATTAAAATAATCCGAATTTTTTGTACATAATCGGTTACAGCAAAGTTGAAAAATGTAAACTCCATTTTTCCCAAATTTTCAATTAATTGCTCTGCAGGTTATATTTACAATTAAGATAAAACATGATTTTGTACAATGTAGTAGCATGTTTCTATATATACTAAAGCAGTCTCCTATGGAGAGTTTATTAGTTTTATATTTCAATGAAATATTGCAAAATGTCTAATTTAATTCTTGCGACTCGTATATTGGAGCTTATTTTAAAAGGGATGCTAAAATTTATGGTTAAACTGGATTTTCTGTGTTATTAATCAAACTACCTCAGAAAATTCCTGTCGGCGTATAGAAAAAAATTATGGAATTTACTTAGAAATCCTGAGAAATTAGCTGGAAAGTACATCACAAAATCATATCTTTTTCGCTGTGTAATGGAAAATAATGGAATGACAGGTATTTATCTAAATATGTAACAAAAGTTTTTGTGGAGGTGGGAGTACCGCAGAGAAAACCCATTTGGGTGTCAGAAAATTCAATTCATTTCGGTGTTTTACGTATCGAAAGTTTTTTTTTGAGGTATTATAATATATACCACAGAAAATCCATTTTTTCGGTGTCGTCTATACCGAAAAGAAATTTCTAATGTGTTTTGAATAAGGTACTTTTGACAGTTTTTGACAGTAGCATTCTTTGGCATTGTTATTTTCCGCAGAAAAAGAATGCATTCAATGTAAAATCATCAATGTTTCGATATATCTCCATCATCAGGGCAAGTGTTACTTATCTTATACAAAACCTTAACCAAAATAATAATTGTCATATATTTCACACATGCAAATATACTTAATAAACGCCGACGTTTCGAGTTATGATTATCTGCATTTTCAATGGAGTTTTATATTAAAGTGTGAATATAGCCATAATAGCATTATTTTGAGCAATTTGAATTAGATTAACGTTCTATATATGATTATCTACAAGTTCAGTGCCGCCAACGTTTCTATACAATTACTATACCACTTTCAGTTTAATTTTATATAAACGTTTCAATATATGCATAATAGCATTAACAGGCCAATTTGAATTACATTAACTTTTTAATATATGTCCAATTTCCAATTTTCATATATGTCCAACATCTCCAATTTCAGTGTCATTGAAATTTCGAAACAATTATTACACCACTTTCTATTCAATTTTGTATTAAAGTTTCTGTATAGGAATAATCGCACGAATAGACCAATTTCAATAACATCGAATTTTCGACATACATATTACACCACTTTCAATTTAATGTTATATTAGAGTTTCGATATAGGAATAATATCATTAATAGACCAGTTTGAATAACATTGACGTTTTAACATAAATATTATACCACTTTCAATTCAAGTTAATATGAACATTTCAATATAGACATATTAGCATTTTCAATGTAATTGTGACGGTATGAACTTGTAAAATACAGTATTATAATGGGAAAGGCAGTGCTGCCCACAGAGAAATAGATTTAATTAATACAAAACAGACCATATAATAAACAAGCCATTATCAGCTGTAGTTAATATGATCTTTATATAGCATTAGCAATTTGAATTAGATTAACGTTTCTATATATGAATATCTACATTTCAGTGCCACCAACGTTTCGATACAATTAATACACCACTTTCAATTCAATTTTATATGATCGTTTCAATATATGCATACTAGCATTATTAGATCAATTTGAATTACATTAACGATTTAATATATGAACATCCCCAATTTTAGTGTCATTGAAGTGTCGATACAATTATTTCACCATTTGTAATTCAAATTTTTATTAAAGTTTCTGTATAGGAATAATAGCATGAAGAGATCAATTTCAATAACGTTGACGTTTCGACATTAATATTACACCACTTTCAATTCAATGTTGTATTAGAGTTTCGATATAGGAATAATATCATTAATAGACCAGTTTGAATAACGTTGACGTTTTGACATTAATATTATAGCACTTTGAATTCAACTTGATATGAACATTTCAATATAGACATAATTTTTTTAAGTTTCTGTATAGGAATAATAGCCTGAATAGACCAATTTCAATAACATCGACGTTTTGACATGAATATTACGCTAGTTTCAATTCAATTTTGTATTAGAGTTTCGTTATATGAATAACAGCATTAGTAGACTTAAATCAATAACATTGACGTTTTGACATAAATATTAGATCACTTTCAATTCAATTGTATATGAACGTTTCAATATAGACATATTAGCATTTTCAATGCAATTTTGATGGTATGAACCTGTAAAATCCAGTATTATTTTGGGAAATACACATTATCAGCTGTAGTTGATATTATGTCTATAGACGTGATTATCAAGTGATTTTCATAGTTGTTAACCCGATAGTGATAAAATAAATAATTGCTTGTTTATAAAATAATACTCTATATTTATTTGTGTATATTTCCTATTTACAAAGTATAATAATTGTTTAAATGCAGACAATATGTTCAATGTTTATTAAAAATACATACTAATTCATTTTCAATAAATTGCGCTGACTTATTGAAAAGTTTCGTCAATCTTAAAATAATCAAAAAAATATGATCATAACGTAGTAGCTATAGCCGGAAAAAATGTATATTTGTATTACCGTCCTGGATATTATTTTAAGACTTCCGGTTACGTTCCGATGACTTCATGTAACGTTCCGGTAGTTCTTTTTTAACACAACACCACTGGATTTCGTCGCATCTGTTTCTCCAATAGCCTTCACTTCATCACAAATATATCCCAAACAAAGTAAAAAATTGTATTTGTAAATATATATGTTGGATCAATTAATCAGGTCGTTATATTAAGGAATTCTTTGTAAACACGTAAATATCATGCGATACGTACGATTTTAAAGAAAAAAAGTGCACATACAGATACATTTATATGAAATAGAATAAAATATTCACAAATACCAGCGTCGCGGCATGGACGCCACGGAACGTTTTGCGTAGGATTTAAATTTAGCATAAAATAATACGGCAGAGATTTAGCTCAGAAAACAATTTTTTATAGCTTGCATATGTTAACTTTTCTCGTACTTATTAAATAAATAATTTCATAAATAATTCCAAAAGATTCAAACATCATTTTGTCCGGTTTTTGACGCAGAAATAGATAACTATTTCACCCTACAAGTACAAAAGGTTCGTAACATGCTTGATTTAAATGCTTGCGCTTGCATAAGAGTGAAGAAGAGCGTGTATATTCTAAGGGTGAAGGCCTTGATGCAGACATTTATTGAAAATGATTGGGTAATGAAGTTACAATTACCCATAAACATCGTAATTTCTAATTTTTCAATTCAAATTAATCAGTACACTGCCAATTCATCGGACAACATATTGACGAAACGAACTAAAAGTGAAGAAAACCTATTAGATTTATAAATTCGGAATTACCCAATACACATGGAACACTGATATACGTCTGAAATCAGATCAGATTCCCTGATTTCTTATCAGTATCACGTGATAGCCGCGTGTCAAATCATAACCAGCATTGCATAATATATAACATCATCATCCGATTGTTCAACCGATTATACCGATTAGTCTGGCGGTATATTCGCTATTGGTCTGGCGGGCATCTTAGATTTAAAAAACCGTTAGAAATTTAAATTCAAATTTAATTTTTTTGAGACGGGGTCCTCATCATGTGCTTTTTTGTTTACAAACAAGTCCACCATGCAAGCTGAGATATTTATCAACGCAAATAATATGATTACCTAAACAACAAGCGCCATCTATCGCCGAATGTAAAGCGCAATAGGCTACCAACTATGCCAATCCGCATTTCAAATTTCGCACTCTTTTAAATGCCTAACCTCAAATATGTGTTATTTATATTCAACACGGCAAAGTTATACGTACAATGACCCCGCAAGAAGACACCGGAGTAGGCCCTCGATCTGCAAATATTATATTTTATTCGAAAATGGAATGGGGACAGCATTTGTATCATATATGGTCATTGTTTTGTAGACCTATACGTTGCTTAGTAAGGTACGAAGCATTCGTTAATATTGTAATACATTCTATCATATACGTGAGGTGAATGCGCTGTTAGCATAGCATACCCATTTCTAGGCCTCCCATACTTTGCTCCTCAGCTGCGGAGAATTTACTACTATTTTCATACATTATATGGAAAAAGGTAATGAGATGGCGGATGCGCTGAACAACAGTGCGCAGTAAACGGTGCAACCACTAAAAATGTCGGACACCCGCCACACTTTCCCTCTACTGACAACTTGACAAGTTTATTATTTGCCGTACGATCAACAGGTAGCACAGCGTGCAGGTAGCATCAGTGATGTGTGAATAAATGGCTCTGATTGGAATCAATCAATAGTGAAAGTGTACAGCATATCTGATTTGATTTCCATTAATCATGGTCGAAAGTAATTAGTAAAAAATAGTGGCAAAATCAATTAAGTGAGTATACATTAAAGTATAGCAATTTACTACAGAAGGGGAAAAGTAGTGAGAGATATCGACGTAATTTTGGTAGGAAAATTAGCTAGCCGAAAAACGAGTAAAAGCTCCACACACTCTCCAGAGAGCGATTTTTGTTGTTTATAGATGTCACTCTGCCCTTGTCACTCTGGATTTTGAACACAAAACCATGAATTACTTTGGATTAAATTATAATTAATTCCAAATAATATCATGAATAAATTAAAGTGTTTAATTAAGTATCTAAAATGAAATTAGATATGAGTCCTATGGGCACACAGTATTCGGTAAAAATTAAATTATTCTTTTTAGTATGAATTCTTCGATTAAATTAAATTAAATCGGCATGCAAGAAGTTTATTTATTAAAATGAATTAAAATAAATGAAAATGGATTAATAAGGTAACTGGTAACTGGATTAATAAAGTAACTGGTAACTGGTGAATAAGGTGATTTAGTTTATTTATTAAAATGAATTCAAATAAATTCAAATGGATTAATAAGGTAACTGTGCATAATTAAAAACTAACTTTGTGAGATAAGATCAACAGAAAAATTAAGTATATTAATTTTATAAATAATTTGGGAACTAGTTCGATGAATCATGAACGCCATATTTAATATTCGATTCGTACACATTAATTGAGATTACTTTTCCATTACGTACTTTGGTGAGACGTTGTTTAATTTGAAAGCACATAATGTTGATTTTATTTACATGTATGCATTTCCCAAATCATTATCAACACATTTCTTTAAGTTTATACTTTTCTT
Source organism: Adranes taylori (assembly GCA_009867245.2). Classification (NCBI taxonomy): domain Eukaryota; kingdom Metazoa; phylum Arthropoda; class Insecta; order Coleoptera; family Staphylinidae; genus Adranes; species Adranes taylori. The sequence continues at coordinate 4,437 of WYDF02077002.1, read as the reverse complement.
TTATTTAATCAACCTGAATTAAGAAAGACGATTTGTGATTGTTATGGGTTGCACATTATCATTAATTGTCTAACTGTCTAGATAAATTTATGGTTAAATCTGAAATGTACGCACAGCGTTAGCAATTGCAAAGTCTTGTGTTTTATTTTAAATAGTTTTGAGAGGCTGGGGGATTACAACTTCATTTAGTAGTAGGTAAATTAAAGTGGATATTAAAGTGAATTAAAGCATTTTCTAATTATGGTACGAAACAGTACCTAGGGCACGAGAGAATCGTTAGTTACGTACTCCATACAAAGGATCCTCTTTTTCCCATCACATTGGAGAGTAGTAGCTTCCCCAAAATCACACGTGACAATATTACCAAACAGACCAAAATATTGCCTACATAAACGTGTTACAGACATATATTACATAAAATTGTTAGAAACATATATTAAGATACAGAAAGTATCTTAATATATGTTTAAATTATGGATGACTAAGAAAGGACAAGAGAATACACTCTGCGATTTATTATGATTACTATAGGAGTGGAGCGGGGGGGGGGGGGCAGATCATCACCCTATCCACTTCGACCTGTTCGTGACGGGTAGAATGTTCGTGGCATTTTGCCTCTTACCTCCGAAATACCTGCCTGCAGCTCGACGCTGCCAAACATTGACATAAAATATGTTTTTAGCCGTTTCTGTCTTATCATTGCAGACTCGACATGTTGGGTTCTCAACCTTACCAATTTTATGCATATGGTAATTTAGAGCACATAGATACAATTAATAATAAAATATTACACTCGTATAGCACATGAGACGAATGGATAATAAAAGTCCATCGGAAAAATATAGGAATATTGCTCCACAAAAAGAAAAAATGAGGTTGGCCATGAGAATCTTGGAATGAAGAAATTGTAGACGCTGTGGTAAACTGGGAAGCAGAGATTGTAAAATATAAGGACATGGAAAGTTGAATTGCGATACATAGCTCAGGCTAAAATAAAGTGGTTTTATATATACTAATAAAAGTCTATGGGGTAAAAATGAGGAACTGCATATTGTGGAAACTTTTTAAAAACCTACGAAAGATTATATGAAGCAGTGAAGTTTGATACTAAAATAGTAAGTGTCTTGTCTGTGTTAAGAATCTCTACACCAATTTTCGTTTCCACAATGTGGGGTCTATTTCATAATTGCATGTCAGATTCTTTTCCTGCTTTTGTCATGATGTAAGATGGTGTTCTGGTTTTTCTGGCTGTATTAACAAGTATTCTCTTTTGCTTGACATTGTGCTTCCAATCCAGCCTGGAGACAAATATACTTAACTTTAGTAAATGGGCTTGGGTCACTGTATATGGGTCTCTTATGAACTTTTGGAAAAGAACGTTTGCAGAGTTTTGCATATCTGAAGGTGACGTACTCTCTTCCTGATCAAAGTTAGTGTTTCAAAATAGTAAAATATATGTATGTGGGAAAGAAAATTTGAAGATTTACTAAGAATGATAATCACAATAATGTAAGTTTGTCTACAACGTATATTGTTACATAGAGCGGAAGTATGGGGTATAAAAGAAAGAGCGGAGATGGAAAGGTTGATATGTGGAATATTGAGAAGAATAATTGGAGTAGAAAAGTCAACATCGAGTGAGACAGTTTTACAAGAATGCGGGAAATATAAATGTTGAAATAAAGAACTTAGTAAAGTATAAGAGAAAGATTATGTTGGATCAGAATGTGTGATTGGTGAATATGGTTTACTTGAAAAGTTTGGAGGATGAATCAAGGGATAGCTATTTGAATGAATGCACAAAAGAGAGGAAGAATGTGTATAAAAAATAGGATGGTCTATCGAAAGATAGTTCGAGAAAATGTGGGATGTGGACAGGACTTAAATGAAGTTGAGGTCAGAATGAATGATATTGAGGTGTAAGATTGATGGAAAAGATGGAAGACTTAATAGAAAATATTTCAGTATAATGAATGGGGAGCGAATTCCAGCAGATATATGCATGAAAAAAAAAAGAATGGGTGTGCAATTTAGATGTGGCAGCGAGGAAAGGGGATATATGTTTAACATAGCATGGTATTGTTAATAAATTGATTACCCTAAATAAATAAATTGTAACAGCACGCTACTGGAAAGAAACCAGTTTATAAGCTAAAATCTAAATATAATTAAAATATATAAGGCGCTTAGTTAATACGCATTAAATAAGGATACAGTAATAACAAAAGAAAGATAGGTTTAGTTATTAGTTGCCACTCAGTGCACATTACTGTGTAATAATAAGCACGCATTGGCCGTGTGATAGTAGAAATGGATATAGCTTTACTAGATAAGACTAGGGAACGTAAATAATATAGATTGATAATGCGTATTGGCTCATTATCATGTGGAGACACATGTTGCCTCACTGAAATGTCTGAATGACCGTAGAACGTAACAATTAATGAGTGAGTGGCTGCATAGAGACCCGTATAATACATGGCTATAAATGCCGCCGTATTGTTCATTTCATTAACTCGAAGAGCCAGCACCAGCGACAACTAGCCAACCAGGGTTAACTAGCAACACGCGCCGGATAGAGTAAACATTTGGTGAGCGTTTTCATATATTTTGTACTGTTCGATTGCATGTGTTTATAATAGCTTTGTTTTCTCTTTCCATCTTACCTATTTCCTATACCGCTGGAGTGTATGTCTCTAAGGAATGAACGTTCTGGTAGTTGAGTTGCTCAGCGAATTTAACGTCAGCGAACGCCCTGGTGCTATGTAAAATATAGTGGTTTTCCTTTGTACCTATTGCGCCGCTGGAGTGTATGTTTCTAACCGTTGAATGCCCTGGTAGTTGCAGTCGCTCAGCGAACTAAATGTCAGTTATCGTTCTGGTGTTAAGTGAACTATAGTGGTTCTTAGAAGTACTGCCATTATCATTATCCGAATCATTGTTCTAAAGTAAACCTTTTGCCTCCTCGTTGTATATACCCCGCTCTTACATGCTTCCCGCATAGTTGATGTTTTGTTATCATATCACCGCACGCTTAACATGCACCGCTTATTCACTGATTGCTATATTATTTCGATTTATAATTTGCTAATAGCCAATATTGCGCAACTGTTTAATTTGATATTTAATTAATTGACATTTAATTGTGCATTTCTTTCTTTGTTCGTAATTTAAAGAGTAATAGATGTGTTTTGTTCAATAATTAATGTTACTAATTAGTAGTAAGTTTATTTCAGTTGGCCGCAAGATCACGAACCTCTGGGCAATTCACGAGAGTCGTTGCTGCTCGTTTCCTCATTAAGCCCCCGAGGACCGGAGAAACAACAAGATCAGTTCGGCGTGCGGTCTCACGTTAGAACGGACCTGGCGCTTGAGAATCACGTTTCCGGAGGATAGAAAATTCTGAAACAATAAAATAATTTATTTGCGCCATTTATGACATCGCTAGGGCTCCCCATTAGCAGCGTCACGAGAGGGAGTCTATCACACATGTATTGGATGGATGAGTGAGGGGATATGTAGGATATGTGGAAGAGATGAGAAAAGGTGGAAGTATTGGGTGAACGCATATACAGGAATGAATTGTAGTGTTGATGAAAGGTGTTTGGCGGGTATTGTAAGAGTGTGTTTGGAAGGAGGAATAAAAGGTTGAGGGAGAATGGAAATAATCAGTGACGTGAGAAGAAAGAGGGAATGGTATTAAGGAGATGAAATAATGGGAAAGATGCTTATTCCTTCTAAAAGAGGAGTTTATTTAATTTTTTTTTTTTTTTGCAAAAACCTCTTGTGCGTAATTTGAGTTTAGAATATTGCAAGTTGTTTTGTTATTTTTATGGCCATAAAAGTTTTTTGATTGTGCGATTGATAGTAAAATATATAATATATAACAATATTACATACTTTACGGAAGAATGCTTTATTAATTAGTAGATAATATTAATGAAACTTTTCAATAAACGCATCTTTTCATATTTTGTACGCGAAAAGTGCGCAGAAACAACTGCTTGTGAGCTACTCAGCGAATTTAAAATTTCTGATTTTTCGCATCACGCTTAAACATAAGCGAGTTGTCAGTAAAAAACCGCGTGACATCATGCACACACACACACACACACACAATATTCTAGAGAAAAGAAGTAAATAAAACATAAAATTAAAAAGATGCTGTTAAATAAATGTGGTGAAAATATGTCGTAGAAATTATAAATCAGTGTTAATAAAACATTCATAAAAAATAAGTTTTTCCAATATGAACGACAAATAATTTTCATTGTGTATGAAAGCTATAAAAATAATTAAAAGTGCAAATGAAGTGAGTTTCGACATAAATTCATGTGCCTTATTCTAAGCGCTCTGTTCTGTTTATTATCTGATGCTTAAATTTAGATCATTGGAAAAATCTCATCTAAATATCGGTAAGTTTATTCGCTTTTATTT